>MPNW01000511.1:34791-54022 GCA_011800805.1 Hirudo medicinalis
TCATTATAGAGCTGAACCAGAGATCGACAAAGCTGGATGTCCATTGGAATGGTGGCGGAAGTGTGCACCATCACATGGCCTTGTTGCTAAGCTAGCATTCAAATACCTAGCTTCTCCAGCAACCACATTGTCACGTGAGCGGTTATTTTGCATATCTGGGCATGTTGTGAACAGCAAACGTGCCTCCATGTCTCCAGACAATATAGATAGGCTCGTTTGCCTCAGCAACTGGCTGAATATGGACACATATGCCACAAAGGACTTTATACTTGAATGAATAAAACTGATTTTGGTGTAAAAATGACGTGTATTGGGAAATTTATTGGAACATAAGATGTGCTACTAAAAATGCGTTAACTACGATTAAAAATATTAATCGATCTGCAGCCCTAGTTATTTTGGCAACCCAGCCTGCACCGCCACGGAACTTCCTTGGATACGAGCGCTAATGCTGGATGGTTTAAAATGTGCCCTCATATTTGTGTTTGGATACATAAGACACTCAAAAGATAGTTTGGTTTTAATACAATTTTGTGAAATTCCTTCTTTTTCAATTGTTGAGTTCGTTTTTTTTTTGTAATATATTTTAATGAATTTGTGTTTTATAAATCTTTATATTCTGCTAATGATTCTTATCAGTTGCGCATGTAAGTGATTGAAAGGGTGTTGAAAAAAATTGAAACGCGGAAGATACTGGAAGATTCAGATCTTATCGTGTGTTTCATTTAACGTGATGTATTTAGAGACATTTATTAATAAAGTTGAAGCAGTTTTACATTACGCCTAACTAATACTTCCATTATTTTCCATTATTACATTTATTTTATCACTGTTTATTTGTTATCAAATATGCGGCCTAATTTTACGGTTTATTGATTTTACCACTACCACGGTGATGATACTCAAGTAGTTAAGTTTGAAAAAAGTTAATTTATTTTCTCGTCTTCGTTTAAGCGATCGACTCCTCAATTATTACCTTTTTTTTTTACATTTTTAAAGCATAATTTCAACCCTAAGCCACCTTCAGTGTATGTGAAAAGGCAATTAATGACTTCTTCAATGTACTAATTGCACAAACAAACCATTCTCCTGAAGGCTTGACACGGAAACTGCCATGGATTTTGCTAATGTTGGCAGACATGGTATATATTATGGTAGTTGCTCAATATGGACCACATCACGGTCAACTCTATCATGTAGCACAGGGGTCTCCAAAGTTTAATAGCCATTGCTGACTTCTGAAGTCTCGACGGGCCGAAGGTTCAAGAAATTAAATTTACTAAAATACACTGAATGAATAACAGGCTATTTGTTGCGGGAGTTACGATGTAGTGCAAAATGCAGATTGGAAAATATCAGTAACAATTAATGTGGTTTTAACTACTGATACACGAGACTGATGTAATTTCTAATAAAATTAATTTCTAACAAAATTACAGTCTCAGTTCAAAGAGTTTGTTCCTGTAATAAGTTAGGATTTTAAATATTTCTCTGGTAATGCTGATCTATTAGGATTTCACGTACTTCAACTTTGAAAATTGCTTCTCACGCAAATACAGAAATGAATCCACGAGCAAACTTTTTTAAATGAACAAATTGGTCACATGGAAAGACATTTGCACAATTCGATAAATTTCCTTCGTAAAAGTTGTCCTTCGGAATGTCACTGGATTGCAAATCGATAACTTCCATTTGTAAGTCAGGAAGTCTTCAATGACAGAATTAAAAGGATTTTCGACGAACGTGCATCCACATGAGAGAAACCTTCCTGGAATTGCTTTTTCAAACTTGATATAAAATGATAATCTTGAGCAAAAACGGAACGTGGTAAGGGAGTCGAAGCCTCTTGGCTATATTTGTCACATCGTTCAAAGTGACTGATGCAGCTTGATGATAACTGATTCTCAAACAGTGTCAAATTTTGATGAAAAGCATCCACAGAATTGTGCAATTTAACCCTGTATTCGAAAATTGAAATCATTGAGATGGTTAGTTGAGCCAAAAAAATACTCACTGCCTGTGAACAACACCAGCGGACGGTTTTTCTCGTTTAAGAATATTTAAAACTCAGTTCGAAACTCAAAAAATTGAGACAGGACACAGCCAAGCCTCGGAACTACGCTATGGTAGGTCTGGAATCTAGGCTACGGCTGGGATAAAGTAGTAATTTAAACCGAAAACGTAGTAATTTAATTTCAAGTGTTCAGAAGTTCTTTGGGCACATACTACTTGTCTGATTTCAGTTGCGCATGTTTCCAATTTCTAATTTTTTCCACATTTTCATTTTAGTCGCGGGCCGGATTAGAGACCTTGGAGGCCCGCGGGCCGTATTTTGGAGACCCCTGATGTAGCATGTACACATGTGTGCTTAATTTATTTTTTCCATATCTGTGTTACATTTAGTTTTCCATGATTGTTTCAATTAAATGGGTCAAATGATCCTCAATTGGCTCAAGATATTTATTAAGGAATAGTTGAAAGGTCTTCTTCATAGTATTGAATTATATTCATCAAAACATAAGTTTTAGCATTTCAAATAATGCACCAAAAACAAACATCTTAGGAGCCGTCCATAAATTAAGTCCACAAAAATTTTGAAAAAGTTTGACAATTACTGACAAGGGGGGGAGTCTAAGATTAATTGACGTCAACAGTGTTATTCTTTATGATAAAAAATCTAAATTGTAACATGGATTTATAATATTACTATTAGTCTTTCAGTCGTCACTGCTGGAACGGATTTGCAAAATCTGCAACCTCAAAGTTGCTTCACAAACATGGCCGTTGTGAGAGGGTCACGTGCACAAGGGCCCGGCAATTTTTAGGGGCCCGCCCGGGTTTTAAAATATTGAAATTTTACAATCATGACCTTTTTCTTGCTCTTCCATTACCAAATTGACATAACATACGAGCCCGCAGTCGCTACGCCTACCAAGCACTGCCTAGGAGCCCGGAATTACTGTCGACGGCCCTGTTCACAAGTCATGTTAAAGAAACATGCTCAACAACACCGACAAAGCGATCATGGGCTTAACAAATTAACACCTGTTAATCAACAAAAAAATCTTCAGCCAATTCGAATGGCTGCCAAATGACGGAATGAGCTGATGGTAATTATTGCACACAAGGAACATTCTGATATTTTGAGCTGAATGGTTAGATGAAGATGACGATGATGTGTCTGGCTTATCAGTTCAATAAAATGATGGAAATTATGAATCCGATAGAATGCCTATTGTTACGATAGAGGAACATTTGACTCTCCCGTGTGATGATGATGATGATGATGATGATGATGATAGAAGCTGACATTAAAAAATTGACAATAATATTCAGGTAACAATTATTTTATTTACTTTCATAATAAAATAGTCGCAAATTCAAAGTGTTACAAATTTATGTAATGTAAATAAAATTTACAAATGTTACAAAAGCTACAAATTAAAAATTGTATAAAACATTTTTATGGGGTGGGCTGTCGTCCGTTTTTTGACATAATTTTGATGGGGGTCTTTAAAAGTTTGGCAGTTGTTGACAAGGGAAGGGAGGGGTCAAAAATTACCTTAAATTTGTTGACATAATTAATGGACGACCCCTTGCAGTAATTCGAATTAAGTGATTTTATTACTTTTTATTTCACGTAATTAATGTTAATCTTCCCGTTTTGCCGAATCATCAAGCGATGTTGACCTCAGCAGCTCGTTCGTGTCACGTAAGATCAAGAGCTCCAAGGAATGAGACAGTGATTGTTTATAGAAACTTATGGCGGAAAACATGCCTTTCCACGTGGCAGGTGGCAGATGGTTTAGTGGAAGTTGGAAGTATTTCAGGGTGAAAAATGAATTTTATTATTTTTGGCAGAGGTTTTAATGACAATCTAATCTCACTTCGGTAAACAAAGTTTATGGTAATTTATAAATAATGTTTCTGCCTGATTATTAGAGAATTAGAGATTGTCTGGGTTTACACTGTTTTATAATATTTACGTTAACAAAACAAATTTAAATTGTTTCCGATAAACAAATTACTGAAAGCTTTGAATGTTTCAATGTGACAATTTGCAAACGCACGAATTATCTTTTGAGTTTGTGTTGTGATTTCATTCATGGTTAGTTTGCAATTACCCGGTCTGCGATCACAGGAACAGTTCCAAACTAAGCCAACCATCCATTACCTTCGATAACGTTCACTTCAATATTGATCGTTTGTGTATTTTATCATTGTAATGTTACCATCACCTCATGAAATGGTGCATTGTTTTAATTTGTGAATACCCTCTTGTGTTCTGTGGAGATGTGTTCGTGATCTGTCATCAGAGCTGCCAGAGCAAAGGATGGCATCATTCTCTCGTGCATGGATGAATGCATGCTGTATTATTTAAATTTATTTTTTCCTCTGTTAAAAGCACATAGGCTTTGTTCGCAAGCATGCTCATTTGAAGAAAAATATTCTCCGAATTATTTTCAAGATGGTCTTTGTGTTAAACCAAGCCAAATCTTGGGAGGCCTCGGCTTACAAATATTTTACTTTTATGTCAGACGTTTCCGAGCTCCAGACTAATCAATCTTGATTTGCTGCTGAATTTCAAAATAAGAAGAGTCGTGACGATTGTGATTTCGATAACTTTCATGCTCATTTGAAGACCCGTTCATCTTTTGCACTCTTTTCGTGTGTTCTTGCGCAACCATAAATTGAAAATAAATGTAATTGTTTCTAATGAGTTGTTCAAAGAATTTCTAACAAGATGAACTTACAAGGTAACTTACAACACCTCCCCATGCAACACATTAATGTTATCTTTTAACTCTGAGATAATCCTTATTATAATTCATAATTCCCTTTAGCGGCTTTCGTAGACTTCACTAAATCAAGAGATAACCAGAGTGCCTTATCATCGGAAATTTCATAAAGATTTACTCGCTTGCAGCTTACAAGTGATTTCTTTAAATCGTAAACCACATCTAGTCAGCGATTAAAATGGTCGTCAGGCCATAAATAATTCCTTCGTTGGTCCTTGGAGCCAAACTTGGTCCTCGGAGCTTCAGGGAACAATGTGGATAAAAGACAATCTATTTCTGCTATTTGAAAGTGTGGCTTTTTCAAGTAATGATTGATGACATTAAACATTAAAATTTATGATAATTCAAATTGACGATGACCAAATTTTCAAAAAATTATCCAGTGCAATGTAATGGCAATGGTTTAGCGATACGGATGACACGCATGTGATAAATTATTTATAGAAAAACATTTACTTTACAAATGATCCTCGAAACCCAATTAAATATATTAAAATGTGCAGTGAGCTTCTGCATTACTTAATGACCAATTAGTGGATTATAATTAGTGGATTATAATTAGTGGATTATAATTAGTGGATTATAATTAGTGGTTTATAATTAGTGGATTATAATTAGTGGTTTATAATTAGGGGTTTATTTATAATTTTATCAACGGACAAATGCTGGCGGCAGAGTGCAAAAGAATTGAATTGCGGTCATTTTATAATTTAAGTGGACACTTTCATGTTCACTCCACCTACAAGATTGAATGAGATTCCTTCGGCCAATCCCAGATTTTACAATAAGCCAGCCACGCCTTCCTAAAACCTCATTGGTCGCGAAGCATTCCAGAAAGATGACAGAAGATGAATGGAGACAGGATGAGAGAGATAAGAGTTTGGAAAGAGAAGAAATGCAATATCTCGAATCCCTGCCTCGGCTGCTGTTTATTTAAACCTTTGTTTTCTGATTCTCAAGTTAGAAATGTTACTGGTTCTTCATCCATAGCAGCAGACCAGACTTACCGAGGATAAACCGGTCATCAACCATCGGTTGATTCTCAAAATATTTACTTCGTTTTCTTGAAACCGGCTCAAACCGGTTTATTTTATGGAAAGTACATCCAGGACGCCTTTCTTCATAAGGTCCATCGCATCCGACTCCATTTCAGGTGTTCTTGGAACTTCTCCGAACTTCCAAACCCACGAAGGTCTTCTGACGAAATCTGAAAAATCCCCATAAGAAATCCTCTCCTACAAGCACGTGTGGTCATAGGAACTTCTTCCCGGAAGGAAACAAGGAATTCATTACTTTGGATCATCAAACTCGCCCGCAAGTGAGAGAATGCTTTCTTTAATAAATCATAAAATACATTTTCTTTAATAAATCATAAAATACATTTTCTTCAATAAATCATAAAATACATTTTCTTTAATAAATCATAAAATACATTTTCTTTAATAAATCATAAAATACATTTTCTTTAATAAATTGTAAATATTGTCACAATTTATAAAAGTTGCAACGTTTTTGATGCGAGAAATTAAGAATGTGTTTGTTAAAAAACTTCAAATGATGTCAGGACATTTGAAATGGAATTTCAAAACAGGGTTATCTTTTTCTAAATGGAGTCTGATAATGGAGTGTGTAATTCGCTCTCACTACATCATCATTTCTCATGTGTTATCAGTAACTTGCATGAATTAACCTGATTAGTTGTGATTTTACTTGATGTCATCATTTATAACACGATGTCATCATTTTATTACATCATTGGCTTTAGGTTGTCCAAGTTACATTCAATTTAGAATCTCGCAAGCATTTGTGCATGTAAAACAGTTACTAATTGATATAAAGGATGCCGTTCGTTAACAACAGAATCACGAAGTTATCAATTAATGAGTGATTAGCACTCGAATGAATCAATGAGACGTCAAACGGCATTACGGCAGACTTCATTTAGTAAGCCGAAGAAGGAGATCTGTATATTTCTGTGATTATCTGTACAGCACATCAATTATCAGCTTGACGCGAGGTGATTGCAAGTCATTCGAGGATGCGTGACCATCTACGAAGTTATATCTATTTCTTTAAGTTGCTGAGAAAATTCGTTTGAAGAAGCTTTCCTTAAGAGATGTTTAGGTGAACTTCTTTTGTGCTTTTGTCCGGCGTAAACAAATTTCTGACCATACCAAAGTGCAAGAGGCTGGAGAGATTATTTAAAATTGCATCAAACGCAGCACGATACCGCAATGAGAATCGTGCATCTCAATTTTGATAATCTTGCCACCTCCAATGAGTCTTGATGTTTTAGACGAGATGAGTCACACAGTTCCTGTGCCAGTGAGAGGCATGCACGAGGTCTTATCAAGTCCATATCTTAATTTGAAAATAAAATAATTTATAAACGTTAGACAAAGATGACATTTCGTTGTAAGGTTCTTTCCATTCTTTTCACGGAGAGTTTTATGCTTCAGCAATGAAAACGTGCCTCGCATTTTGGCGAATTTACTCTGCGCTTTGGTCGATGGAGGTGTTTGTATACAATTGGAAATTTCGATAAATTTTTGAGGCACGTCACAACTGCCGAGCGAATAAATATCTTTAAGTGCCATTTTATTTCCCATGATCTGGAAGCAGCGAATATATTTCGGTGCTAATATAAAATTTCTTGAAACAAAAGGGAAACACGGAGGCCGGCAAGCAATAACAATTTTGCATCAATTAACGGTAACGTTCCGAGGTGACCAACGGACAATTACCTCCGTGCCACTGATTAGAAGCAGATAACCAATACCAGGTCCACTCCCGGCTTTAAACTAATTAAAGCAACCTTGCCAATCTATCACGCAGAATATTCATCGTTTATCGAGAAAAACAAGTCATTTATTTTTTGCGATATATTTCCACTTTCATTCGACTTATCGAAGAATCGGATGAAAAGATCAGAAAATGAGGCACTTCTGAATGTCTTTAATGGCTTTATAATGCTTCCGTGCAAAGAGATTGAAGCAGACATAACATGCTCCATCGGATTTCCAAGACTAAAAATATGATTTCTTCTCCGAGTTAATAAAATCCCAATAAAAATTCTAAATCCAATGACGGAGAGGGCCTTATCTTCCTGGTTGCGATTTTGCGCACCTAATTACACCTCTTATCTCGATCACTCCGCTTTAAAAATAGTGCTCACGTTATGGCCAGAGAAACTTTTCAATAAACTTTGATCTCCATCGCCAGGAATTCTCGCTGACCCGAGGACCAGATAACTTTGTGACCCAAGAAGAGGTCGAGCGCATTAAAAGACATTAACCTTCATCTAGACATTGTAAGTTACACCGAGGTTGGCAGCGCAAAACTTGAACCACGGAGTACTTAGGTTGCATTGGGGATGGAAGTGTCTGGATTTGACATCCTCCGCGGTTGACCAATGAGAGATTCGATTATTCCTCGTGGATCTCAGGAAGAGATAGTGTCATCTGAATCTGAGGAAGAACAGGTCTTAATAGCTGGTAACGGGGCGCAACTAAATGACACTTGTTTCCTCTCCCTTGATACAAAGCGTTCACCGTTCATGACGGAGTGCTAGCTATCAGAAGCCGTTCCGATCTTATCTGTAATTTGGTAAGTGACTTGCGAATCTCCATCATTTGAATTTGATTTATTTCAATGGCAGGATTTTCTTCCTCGGGTGCAAAGCGCTTTTTCTCACCTTCAAACCACAACAAGGAGATGAAACCACACAGCTGTTACAATCCTCCGTCTCATAATTCCAGCTATTTGTCAGATCCATGCCTCCCCATTTCCCAGTCTCTCGTCGACTCTCAAACTCAACACATTCAAACTCCAGAGCAACAAAACTTCATCCACCAGCAACAAATGCAACAACATTTCACGTCCAGTTGTCGAATGACTTCTTCCGGATCCGTAGTTGACACCACTCGTCCGAATTGTTACACACCCAGCAAATCACCTTCCCTCATCTCAGGATTCGAACAGGGCTACAACCAACCTCCTCAACAATCATCGATCAAACAACAGCAAGCAAAACAATCAACGGTAAGGAAAAGATCCACAGACTCTTTGGACGACTCTGAAGAAGACGATGTTAACGATGATTTTAAGCTCAGAAGTTGTGCAATCAACGCAACACGAAATTCTTCAGCTGGAAGCGAACCAAACAATCAAGGAGTTTTGGCCTCAAATCAAGGGTCGAACAAAACCTCTCCGTGCTCCTCTTCCAAGGCCAAAAAAGCAAGAAGGGAGTCTCCCCAACTCCAGTCTGACTCCGAGAGCAGACCGATAGAAACAAATCCCGCCTCACTGCCAAGGCAGCCCGAAAAACCACTCCATCACAAACTGGTCAACGTTGGAGCCCAGTTGGAAATGAAGAGTTTGTGGGATGAATTTGACTCTCTTGGCACGGAGATGATTGTTACAAAGGCAGGAAGGTCAGTCCGATTATTTGTCAAATTTACTTCAAAATGTTGTTTACTTTATTACATTTTGAGTTGTATAGTGCAGTCCAGCAGTTTGTGTCGTTGTTTGAAAGTGATTTATTTCGTGCGACGAAATTAGTCACAACTAAAATTTAATTACTTTTAATCATTTTTTGGCTGAAATTAAATTTTATTTAAAATGAAATAAAGAATAATCGAGGACAGAAAATATGGAATATCAGGTTATCGACGAAAATGTTGAGATTTCTGCGGTATTTAAGCGGATTTAAAATTTTTTCCTCGGAAAATCTCACAATTCCTCACGAATGTAAATAGTGAGGAACCTCCCAATTGAATAAATCACATTCCAGTGGGAGGATCCTCATCCACGTTCATCCAATAACATTTGAGCTGCCTGAACTTTGTGGGTGATGCTTAATAAAGCAATAAAGAGCGAATGAGTTGAGATAACAGAAAGGCATGTGTTCAATGGTTGGTTACATTTGAGCATCATCATCATCATCATCATCATCATCATCATCATCATCATCATCATCATCGTCGTCGTCGTCATCATCATCATCATCACCACCATCATCTTCTTCTTCTTCTTCTTCTTCTTCATCATCATCATCGTCGTCGTCGTCGTCGTCATCATCATCATCAACATCTTCTTCTTCATCTTCATCATCATCATCCACCCTTATCTACCGCTGCAATTCCTTTGTCGTACATTTTGTTGCCCAAGACTCCCCTCAAATTTTTCCGCCCAGAGTCATAAAGCAACACTTAATTCGTGTTTGTCTCTGAGAAAGTGAAGCCATTTTTATTTTTATTCTGAAGACTTGTGAAGCTTCTGTTGACGATCGGGTTTGTTGTTGGCGGTGATTGTGATGATGATGATGTTGTTGTTGCTGATGTTGGTGGTAATGCTGATGATGGAGTCGATACTGATGACGACCACGACGACAGTGGTGATGATGTTGTTCTTGTTGTTGGTGGTGGTTGTGGTGGTGGTGGTAGTGGTGGTGGTTGTGGTGACGATGACGATGGTGATGGTAGGGATGACGACTGTGAAGGCGATAATAAGATGATGATGATGATAGCGAGGGTGTTAATAACAATGAATGAATGCATATCGTCATCATTATTATCGTCTTCATCATCATCATCACCCATTATTCCTGTTATCAGAGAGCGGCCTGTGATGTACACTGATATTCCTCAATATAGCTCAAAATGTTATGCAAGCTGGATTCATTATAGGAGCGAGCATGGAGGTTATTGAAAGATATACTTCAACGTCCTGTGGGTCTGTTGATATTATTATAATATTTGATTAACAATTATTAATAACTTGAAGGAAGTTAAGATAAGAAAGCTGGTTGTAAAGAGACTAATTTTCTTTTGCACTCGCTTGTAATCTTTCTCAATGGAAGATGCCGGTTATGTAATCATGAGTACGAAATAATTTCATATTTATATTTATATCGTTATTAAAAAATGTTGTTATTATTATTATTATTATTATTATTATTATTATTATTATTATTATTATTATTATTATTATTATGGGATAATTTCATATTTTTATCAATTCAACCAATAATTCTAAAGCAATAATTTGCGCACGAAAAAGACATTTCTCACAAAAATATCTGTTGTGATTTGATGTCTTCCTTATGTCTGAGCAGTTTTGTTCCGATCTTTCGTCAATGTTGGCAAGCTGACATTTCATTAGAAGAACCGACACATTGAAATGTTACAGAGGACTTGGGTGGATGGTTTGATGGATCATCATTCCTCCTCCTCCTCTTCCATTCATTCCTTCCATCTTTCCATGAACCTAGCACCTGTCAGACGCTCAAAGTTCATCTCAGAGACTTCGGAGTTCTTTGATTTTTTCGTCTGGGACTTTCATGAATTTTGTGAATAATGTTCATAATAACATTCATAATAATCACTATTTGATGAATTATCACCAACATTTTATCTCATTTAATGTCAAGGATGGATATAAATTCATAATTCCAGGCTTATATCTTCTCTATGAAGAAGATTCCTACGTTATCACTACAACGGCTGAATGATGTGGCTTGAGATTAAGATTTCATGAAGATCATCATCGTAGCATCGTCATCATCAACACTTGTTGTTGTTGTTGTTGTTGTAAATTGTTGTGTGCTGATAGTAGTTAGATTTGTTGCTGTTTCTGTATTGTGGCAAGGACACGTGCTACTTGGTGCAGTGTTCAAATTCTTTGTCCGAGTGAAGAATAAGTAGTTCTTATCACCGTGTCTGTGAATGTTATCATATCGTGAAACAAAGGGGTTCGCTTGGAAATGATGGTGAGTTGTTGGATGAAGACATCTTCTTCGATCACGTGATGGAACGAGAGGGTGGATGGAAGGAAAGGAAAGGAGAGAAGTAGCAAAGTTGAGGGGAGGTCACATGATCCGTGTGATCGATGGCAGGTTGTATGAAACATTAGAGGTTCAACAATGTTTGGAGGTCTGCCCCTGGTTCAGGTTTCACTCCAGATTCCGTGTCCGATGTGGAAACTTGTGCCTAATGAGCATCTAATTATGGGAGGAGTTTGTCGTGCGTGTGATGCACGCGATAAATCTCGCACACGTTTGTTTACATTCTCCGACGCGAGATGAAAATGTTTACCGCGATCATAACCGAATGTTGTTTGGTTCTCATCTAATCGAGTTCAAAGTTCAAGTTTGTATTGGAATCTGAAAGTGAAACCGAGTTATCGGTGGTGATTTCTTAACACGATTATCATCACCTCCCGCGTACAACATTCACACGTGCATCAGTTTTTCTGCGAACCTTCTGCAGTGCAGTCCCTCTTTTAAAAGTGCTGAACACGTCAAATTCCACACGTCCGTGTTATTCCATGCACCGACTCCAAGAATCGCTTCTACCTGCCTGTCTGTCGATTAATTGGAAATCCATTTTGATTCAGCAACGATATTCGCACAAATATTTCCACATTCGTCGAATTGATTCTCTCCAAGGAAACTGAGAAAGTTTCATTCGTCGAGGGCCTTCTTAGACGCCCGAGTTGTAGTGGCAGAAGGTCAAAAGTCACGCGCTCTGAGTGCACGGCATCCGATCGCTCGGGTCAACAGCTTAATTACATCTGGCCGAGGGAAGCTCGGAAATTTATTAATAATAAAATATTGAAATGGTTAAATTAATCATTAATCAATTATTACCCAACAGGAGGATGTTTCCAACGTTTCAAGTCCGCCTGTACGGATTGGATCCGAACTGCGATTACATGCTGATGATGGATTTCGTTCCATGCGACGACAAGCGGTACAGATACAGTTTTCACAGCTCCAACTGGGTGGTTGCAGGTTGCCAGTTTTTCTGCTTTGGTTTTTTTTATTAAATTGATTATTTTGAATTAACAGTACATATTATATTATATATATATACTTATATATTAAATTATATATATATATATATATAGGATTATCCACTCTTGGAGTGGTTTATCAGTCATTAATCTCCTTAAAGCATAAATCGATGTTAAACCAAGTTAAATTAATTTTAGTTAAGTAAAAACTTAGCGCCAAATGCCCAATAATGCTGTGTACATGTTTGTATTATTATTGTTTACATGATTGTATTATTTATGTTTACATGATTGTATTATTTATGTTTACATGATTGTTGGAAGGAAGACAACTGCTTTCATTACTTGTTGAATAACGTTGGTTTAGATTCCAGTTTTTCAAGTTCAGTACTAAGCTAGGTTCATTTAGAGCACATTTTAGACGAAGCGATGGCTTCCTCCAGAATTAATGACCTCAATTGGATTTTTAATCAGGCAAAGCGGACCCTCACATGCCAGGAAGAATCCACGTCCATCCGGATTCTCCCGCCAAAGGATCTCAGTGGATGAAGCAGATCGTCAGCTTCGACAAACTCAAACTGACCAACAACCTGATGGACGATAATGGACACGTGAGAATGCATTTATTTTTCCAATATTGGCTTATAATGGTAGATAGGTTAATTGGCTGAGTGATTGATTGGTTGGTTGGTTGGATGGTTGGTTGGTTGGATGGTTGGTTGAAAGTCGACTAACGATTTACAATATCGCTTGAAGCGCTATAAAGTATTTCACCTTCTGAGTGATGCTAACACAATAAATTTATCTCGGGGCAAGTTGAGGATCAGCTTTAAAAAGTGAAACATACGACGAGGAACAAGAGGACATGACCCCTGGCCAACATTCCGGCAGAAAGTTGACCCAAACAAATATAAACAAGCAGACATCTTTCGTTGAGGCCGTAAATTATTCTCTCGTGCGTTCGATCCCTTCTCATCTTGAAGATGTTTCGCAGTCCGATGCCAACTTTTCTCAAACGCTGAATCCATTTGTCATTCTTTCCATTGAAAACACTGCATTCGTACGCAACATGCTGGCTCAAACTAACATAAACCCAGAGGCAAATGATGAATATTTATGAAGTTGGTAGTGATGATGACGTAAGAAGCACCATTGTCTGTTACTGCTTTGGTGGTCGGAAAACCGCGCGAAATTCTCGAGAGAAGATGGATTTTTCCAGTGCTGGATAAATTGATCAAATGACACATTTGTAAACAACGTGGCCATCCTAAGACAGGAATAAAGGCCGTAAAAAGATGGAGTGATTGTTCGTACCTGCCGAATCCTCGCCCACCTCGCATAAATCCTCTGTTCCTTCATTAAGTCCTCGTTATATTTCGTCGTAAATTTGAAAGAAAAATTCTCCCAGCAACAGAGAAGTCTTGTTATCGCAGAGTTTGTGCAGCTGTGCTGAGGAATATTTCTGAGGATTAGAATACTGTTTGTTGCATTGAACGTCGTTCGTGCCAATTATTCTCAGCAATAATAATAATAATAATAATAATAATAATAATAATAATAATATTAATAATAATNTGATAGAAGAACTGACATCGAACGGACAAACATTTTTGTTTGTATTCATTCGATTTAAGTTTTTGACTCTGTTCGTAATTAAGACAATTCATTCGTTTCATTTATTATTGTTTTTTGTTTGTTTTTTGTCGTTTGTTTTTTCTTGTATTGTCTGAGGTCTCTGGATGAGACTTGTCAATCATTTTATCCGGCTGCAATACAGCCGAGATTGACTTTGAATAAAATAACAATAATAATAACAATAATAATAATAATAATAATAATAATAATTAATAATAATAATAATAACTAAATTGATTTTACGAATATTTATGAATAATTTCCTTCTTAAATCACGACTTCATGTTGAATAATAAGCCGAGGTAATGTAAATCAGAATCTGACTCAATTTGTTAGATGCGTGTTCTTATCAGACTGATATTTCTAACATTTGCCATGCAAGTATATACGCCGAGTGATAAATGTGTTATTTATGGCACAATCTTTTGAACGCGTCTTCCAAGTTGAAAGATAATGGGAGAAATTCCCGCCATTACAAAGGCTTCCAAGCATTTCTGACAGAAATTTTTTTATAAATTATTGCCCAAAAAACGGACCTAAAAATTTTCAAAAAAGTGACAAAAACCTCATTTTTTTCAGTAGTGACTTGTGGACGACCAATAATTTGCTGTGAAATAAAATATTAAAATATTAAAATATTAAAATAAATAAGTAATAATAATTTGTTGTGAAATAAAATATTAAAATATTAAAATATTAAAATATTAAAATAAATAAGTAATAATAATTTGTTGTGAAATAAAATATTTAAATAAATAAGTAATAATGCTGTGGTAATAAAATATTGTCATCCCGATGTCTTTTCATTGTTTTATTTATTATTACAATTATTATTATAATTATTGTTATTATTATTAATATTATTATCATTATTATTATTATTATTATTATTATTATTATTATTAATATCATTATTATCATCATCATCACTATTACCACATACAATAATAATTAACATTGCAGATAATACTCAACTCCATGCACAAATATCAACCACGATTCCATGCTGTTTACGTCCACCCAAAGACTGAGGATGTTTCTCAGACAGAAAATTTCAAGACTTTCATCTTCCCTGAGACGAAATTCACCGCTGTAACCGCCTATCAAAATCACAGGGTAACAACTGCTCTTACCTTGTAATTAAGGACATTGTTCTCGATTATTTTCATATGATTATTTATTATTCCAACAATTATTAATCGCTTACGATTGGTCGTAACGAACACATTTGTCGATTGAAGATCACACAGTTAAAAATAGCAAGCAACCCCTTCGCCAAAGGATTCAGAGACTGCGATCCTGAGGACTGGTGAGAGGATGGAATTAATGGAATAAAATATTCATTTGTTCGAAACAAATTCATTAGTTTGTTTATTTAAATAATTATTCTGTTAAATATTATATTAAGTTAATTATTACGTCACGTTCAATATTCATTGACATATTTAATATTTATATTCATTGACATATTTAATATTTATATTCATCAACATATTTAATAATTATATTTATTGACATATTTAATATTTATATTCATCAACATATTTAATATTAAATTTATTGACATATTTAATATTTATATTTTATTGACATATTTAATATTTATATTTATTGACATATTTAATATTTATATTTATTGAACTTATAACAAATGTAAACTTTGAAACTACTATGAAGTGATCTTGATGATGATTATTGAGCTGATGAAAGTGTTCATGCTGAATTGAAGCCCATTATATCATTTATTAGTGGTACTAATTTATTAAAGAAAGTAGTTAAAAATATAGTATATAATAAAAAAATAAAAAATAATAATAATAATAATAATAACATTGTCGACCAGCAACGTGGTGGAGGTGTTGAGCCAATTGAACCAGGCTCAAAGATCTCGCAGTCACCACCGTCCAAGTTCCCTTCAGATGTTCCCCATGTCAGGGGGTCCAATTAAGGCCAAACAATCCCCTCCCTACCCATGCAACAGACGTCAGTTATCATATTTTCATTTATCAATTTATTGAAACTGCTTAATATTATCAGATATTAAATAAGATGTGCAAGTGATTATTAATATAAATTAGTTAATGCACGAATAATGCACGATGCTTTCAAATCAGCAGTCAGCGAAAGTCCGCTGGGTCTACCGTGTAGCACAAGTCTGGTCGGAAACCAATGCGAACCCACTTCTCAACAGCAGATGATGATGAACAAGATGTACCCTCCCACACCAGTAGGCAACGGTTCATATTCCTCCATCGGCATTTGTCCCACGGACAGCCAAAGATTCTCGGGCTACCCTACGGCAGCTCCCTATGCGTCCGACCCTCTCGCCTACCCTCCGTATTCAGCCATGGATCCGTACTTGGGTGCTGCCAAGGTCAGGCCCTCGCCTTACTCCATCAACCCTGATTACTCCGCAGCTGCCTACTTTTCCCGCGTGGCCGGTCTTCATTCGAGAGGTCATCACCCCCACCTGGGTTTCGAGTACGGTTCAGGCTGATTTCAGTTAACGATCGACTGATGTTTGGGAGTTTTTGTTGCCTTAATTTTTATCACGAACTCGAAGAATTCATTCTCTGGGGTTTGTGTTGCTTAATGTGATATGTACATTACATTACGACATTACATTACAACGTCGATGTGTGGTGTGCTCTCGTGTACATAAAATGTATCACAACGTGCATACGTTTGAAGTCGAGATGTTTTTTTGCCGTGAAATTGCACTTGATGTCTTCAGGTCTGATCGGTGCCACTTTTTGTAATAAAAGCGTTTACATTCACGGAATGGTGTTGCAATAAAAACGCAATAAGAAAGATATGATAATAATAATGTAATAATATAAATAATAAGACATTTCATAATATCGCTAACAAACAACAAGAGATCTCGAAGGGAGGCAAAGCCTAGAAATTCAGCCAAGACAAACTGCTTCCTGGTCTAAGTGGAAACACATTGAGAAGTTTTGGAATTAATAAGACATCAAACGATATGCTCCGTTTCATCCCCAGTCATGCGAGACCACACAACTACTCGAGCGACGTAGAGGCGTCCATCTTTGACCCCCTCAAATTGGACCTTCCATGCTGCAATTTTAGGGAGACAAACCTGAGATTTGATAAACGAGAGTTAAATGACTCGGCGCGTGTTTCACCTGCTGCTAAAACAAGACTTCGGCAAACATTGTTGAGGTCTGGAAAAGATTTCTTTGATCGCCTGCTCATCAAAGAATCCTTTGTTCGGCAAAACAATTCTTCGTGTGAACTGGCTGTCATTCGGCGATGATATTTCTAATTAACTTTTCCCATCAAGAGGAATGTTGCGCAAGCGAGCCAAATCGTTTGGAATTGAATGGAGGGGCTGCGGAGGAGTGGACGTGGATGTCCGTGGAAGGTCGTACATCAGCTTCAATTACGAGGTTGTTATTAGAAGCAGATTCCGTGATGCTGCGGGAATAAAACTCGGAAAATTCAAACTCCGTGTGGCATTTATGGCGAGTTTTTTGCTTCTTTGTCGGAATGAGATGCAAGTCAGTTGGAGGAGTTGGGCATTTATCTTCCTGTGACTCGATTAGGCGCCAATATTTTCACCTGAAACTGAAAACAGATGCTACGTCGTGCCTCCGTTCTGTCTGTTCATCCTTCTTTCACTTCGCCCATCCCTCACTTTATCCATCCCTCACTTCATCAATCATTCATTTCATCCATCCCTCACTTCATCCATCCTTCACTTCATCCATCCCTCAATCTATTCATCCTTCACTTCATCCATCCCTCATTCTATCCATCTCTCATTCTATCCATCCCTCACTCCATCCATCCAATGTACGTGAAAGTTAAATCCTTCCATCGCCTGGTCTTTCCATCGTAAACAAATTGAATGTAATTGCAAATTTAGTGGTCGGCCGGACGAGCCAGGAGCATGCAGTGGGCGATAAACGAGCAATAACTATGAGCAATAAAAGCTGCCACAGAGCTCAGAATTTGTTATTCTTTGGCGAATGACCAACGACAGTTGGACTCATAAAATAACTGCCAAGAATCGAAGATTGGTCAGAGAGCAAAAACTTCTGTCCAAGTTCGAAGCGGATGGATGGAGGCTCGGATGAAGGAGTAAAGCTGAGAGGAGGAAGTCATGAAGGAAGGATTGAATGCTTCCAGGAGGAAGACAAGATGGATTAATGTACAGAAGTTCTCGTGTGGCGTCTAAGGTCAATTGGTTGCAGTTTCAGTCTGCTCTCGAAAACGATACAATTATTTAAAGCATTTACAAGAATCGCATCCTGTAACAAATTTATTTATGATCATTCAAGATTTTCTCATATGCAATATTATTATATATTTTGTTTCAATAGCACAAAATAAATTCATAAATTCAACAAAAAGTAGTTAAAGATTTACTTCAAGAATTTGCAACGAGATCAGAATCTGCAAATAATTTGCCAAATAAAAATGAATTAAAATAAATCGAATTAAAAGTAAGTTTAATAACTTGCAGGAAATGTGCTTGAAATGGAAACTTGCTATTTTTATACAACCAATCGGAATGCAAGATTTCAATCAAGTGATTGATGACTGTTGATGGAAGTCATTATTTCCAAGGATGTTCTGACATCTGTCGAACAAAATCTAAATTCAAGAACTGACTGAAATCGATTCAAGGAGTCTGGATATGACATCAATCATCTTCATCATTATCGTCTTCATCGTCATCACCACCATCATCATCATCATCATCGTCATCATCATTATCGTCGTCGTCGTCATCACCATCATCATCGTCATATTCGATACCTATATGATTACCCTCATCATTACTGCCATCACCATCATTATCCTCCTCATCAGTAACATTATCATTAATGTGTCATCGTCATCATCATCGTCGTCGTCGTCATCGTCGTCATCATCATCATCATCATCATCATCATCATCATCATCATCATCATCATCATCATCATCATCATCATCATCATCATCATCATCATCATCATCATCATCATCATCAT
>MPNW01000511.1:54801-114856 GCA_011800805.1 Hirudo medicinalis
CACACACACACACACACACACACACACACACACACACACACACACACACACACACACACACACACACACACACACACACACACACACACACACACACATGTACATCTTGAGTGGTCTCAATCTGCTCCTTCAAATATATCACCATCATCCACCATCGGAAATTCCTTCAAATTCCACATCACGTGATGAGGACCTGAGGACTGTTGGCAGCAACTGAGTTAAGGGTGTCGTCGATCGTGAAAAAAGGAATGATGCTGCTGCTGCTTCTGATGATGATGATGATGATGATGATGATGATGATGATGATGATGATGATGATGACGATGACATGACGATGACGATGACATGACGATGACGATGACGATGATGATGATGATGATGATGATGGTGGCGATTGCAGAGATGATAGTAATGATTAGGGAGGTGATGATAACGGTGACGAGGGAAGGGTGGTAATGGTTAGAGAGTGAATGGTGAAGATGGTGAGACATTGATGTTCGTATCTCTTAGCGATTAACTATTTCTTTGGGACTACCTCTGCAGAGGGAAGCCATCGTTGGTTCGGTAAATATTCAGTCGTAATTGGAAGCAGGTATCATTCCAACCGCATCCAAATCCAGTTCAGTTGATTTAGGAGCACGCGGAGAGCATAGAGAAAGTAAAAAGAGCTTTATAATTCATTGCACTAATTGGCGCCGTCAGTTTTACAGGGTAACAAAGCACCTGCTTGTCCTGACTGCCCGTCAAATGGCCACCCTGATACTAATAGGGAGTTCTTTTTTTTTAATAAATTATGTTTTACCTACAATTATTTCATGTCGAATTTTAGATGAATATTTATTTTTATTATGTGCGTATTATTTCATAATTCGGTTATATTTATTACGCATTTGCTATATTAATGTTTTCAATGATAACTACCTCATCTTCAACTCTTTCATTCGTCAGTGTTTCATCTCTCAATCATGACTCAGTGTGATAAGTTATACGGACAACGACCAATCATATTCACCAATGCACAGGCTTGTTATAACATTCATCCAGTTGATTGTAATCCATTAATTGCAAATCATTGGCGTAACCACGGTCAACGAGGTTCGTAATCTCGAACGTGGATAATTCTCCTGTAATGGCCTAATTATTCTCCCATGACTCGCTCGACTCTTATTTGACCAGATCTCCTCGGGCTCCATTAATGTTGTTGTTGTTGTTGTTGTTGTTGTTGTTGTTGTTGTGTTGTTTTGTCGTCGTCGTTGTTTTTGTTTCTGTTGTGATAATAAATATAAATTAATGATTAACCGGAGTTTTTCTGATTAAACAAAACTAAATAGATATTTGACGTGTAATTTCTTGAAAAGGACCTAATTAATTGCTCAGGTGTTGTTGAATGTGATGATGATGATGATGATGATGACAACAACGACAACGACGACGATGATGATGATGATGATGATGACGACAACGACGATGATGATGATGATGATGATGATGATGACGACAATGATGACAAGGTTCCCGCCCGCTGTTTCGTGCAGGACGACGATAACTCCCCTGGCGTGATACAGCGGACCTTTCAACTGACAGTTATTACAAAGGATGTATCACAGAGGTCACGAGACGTCACCCTATTATCTCATTCAGGCCCTCGCTTGAACTGTCCAGTGACGTCATAAATCTTGGGTTTTAAAAAAATGCACTTGCCAGTTAAGAGGTTTCATTATTATTACTTTAAAGGGGTTTCTTTTTCTGCTTCTCTTTCTATCCTGCTCCAGCCAATCATCATGACGGTAATTAGCGATCCATCTCAGGTCCCGGATTTCGATACGGACGTGCTTCTTCCGGGAGCACCGTTGATAGGTGTGATTCCATTCGCGCTTGGATGAATCTCACTTTCATCTTGTCCAGTCACTTCTTCGGTGCAGTTGTTCGCCAGCCTTCTCAAGCTGCCTGCTGAATGTCTCTTGCATTTTCACTTTCAGGCTTCCTCTCTTGTTGCGCAATTACTTAACTTGCAGTCATTTATTGGGCACGTTAAATGGAGCATTTCAATTTTAATATCAAGTCGACAACAAGGAAGTTTGAAAGTTTTCATAATTTTTATTTCGATGTTGTTTATGGCCAGCAACAAGTTGAAGTAACAGGTGAAGAAATCATTTTCTTTAAAATATGGAGAGGACAATCTCTGAAAAACATCTCTTCACAATCGGAAAGAAACAAGGACAAATTCGTATAGATGTAACGGTTAGGGAGCCATTCAATATTTCAAATGAAGCTCATTTCGAACATCAACAGTTTGTCGTTCACACGAATCAGCAGACGCAGGATAATTTTATGTACGGCACAATCAGGAAGATTCCTCAGAAAGGCACAGTACGAATTCTGGCAGACAAATACGACAAATGCTTAAGACTACCGTTAATCATTCCGAAACCAGCAGACGTCCCCAAATCACCAGAATGCTTTTTCAATCGAACGGTGTCTTCCAAGTTTTCCAGGAAGCTGTCCTTACCTTCGAATGACGATGGTGGGAAAATGGTGGAAAAGTTTCACACTGCCAGAGTAAACAGGTTGAAAGAACCTAGGGTTCCTGTGAACGGGAGTCGACTTTTCATGGATTCCGAAACCTGTTACTCCTTGGAATCCAATCCACCTGAACGTAAAGAAGGTAGTTCATTAAGTTAATTATAAAATTCATGAACATCAACTTAATTCAAATTAATAAAATTCGAAATTCAATGTTGAATTTTCATTTTAAATTCGTTAACTTTCAAGCGGTCGAATGCCATTATTATGAAAAGTTTTACGAAATGGACAACCAAAGTTCATCTTCCGTGAATTTGGAGGAGTTGACAGTCGACAAGTATCGACGCAGCACATCACTTTCCCGAGCAAACGATGAGGAATCCTTGAAGGGTGCCCTGCAAAGCACTAAGTTTCTTACTTTATACCCGAAACCGTTTTATCATAAAATGCCAGATCTCTTTGATATAACGGTTGGTCACCCACTCAGTTTAATTATTATGGATCTTAAACATTATTAATATTTTTCTTCTTGCTCAGACCTTCAAACACCATTCACCTATGTCGAAGAAAGTCAAAAATTCTCCGCCATGCAACGACAAATTGGATACTGATCTTCTGAATGAAATCATTGCAACATTTCCTCAAAACGATTCAAAGAGACCGGAAAGTGAAGAACCATTTAAAGAGCTAATTTATGATGAACCCGTTGCTGTTGATAAGTCGAAGTCTGAAAAACCAGACTCTGACGACGAGGACACTTCATCCTATTTCCAGGTCCTCTTTTTGAAGAACCAGGACAACTTTCACAGCCTTCCGAGATTTTCAAAGGTGCATTCTATCAACTCCACGGTTATACTAACAATTGCGATCTTAAATATCGAAATATTTCAGCGATTTTTTAATTAAATGGTAATTTAGTTTTTATTCTGATTTCCATTACTTGTTCAATATTTGTTATAATTCAAAAAGAGACACCCAAGTATTAGTTAGGTTAAATTTTAATTTCTCCAACAGAATAATTACCCACTTGATGGCGGAAGCATCGTTTTGTCGAAAAGATGCACTCACAAACCATTACCGGATCCAAGTAGGTGTTTACAGCCATGTTTTATTATTGCGTAATAACAAATTAGCGCCGTTTGAAAACTTATACCGTTGTAACTTAACTTACGTGAATATTTTATTGCATTTCTTTTACAACATGCAATTTACTTTTAACAATGTCCTAATCTTTCCATGAATTTATTTTGAGGCAACAAGACAAACGACCATGACAAAAAAAATAGTGTAAGTTTTTCCGTTTCAAATTTTCCTAAGTTGAGAAAATGAAGTTCACTTAAGTCCAATTATTTATAATTTTAAAGTGATGCAGATTATAAAGATAGTCATTCTGGTCCAGTTCATCTTAACCATATATATTTTACAAAATATGTAATATGCTAATTGATGAGGCCGTTATGCAGGTATAATTCGTAAAATACTAGCAATGATAAAATTTCTAGTCACCGTTTTTTTAAACAACGAAACCTGACAAAAGTTACCTCAAGAAAGTAGCTCATGAAAATGATAGAATTCGTCATTAGTTTTTAACGGCGTTGTTCGAGAAAAGCGCTGACGATCAATATTTATGAGGATGTAAATGACGACCAATAAATCAAGTCAATATAATGTGTTATGTGTTTGTGAAACCAGCTAAATTTTATTAAATCCAAAGCATTTCATCGAAAATTAAGTTCGATGAATTCACTTTTAAACGAATCAGCTTGAAAAAGTTCTCGACACCAGGAGAAAACACACAGTGATTAACATCATCAACAGTGAGAAGAAATACCTGGCTGTTCTTCAAGTTATATCTGAAGTATGTAAGAAATTGTGGCAATTTATTTTTAAACGTTTAATTTTATTTTTCTTGTTATTTTTTGCATTGAAGTGTTTGACAATCACTTTCAATTAAATGTCTTTCATGCAAATTCGTTACAATTAAGACGAGGGAGTTACCTCTGAACAATATAACACCTCCTGGTGGGAATAATTTGAGATTAGTCATTAACCTCTGATGAGCCTGTTTATTGGTGGCTTCTTAGATAAGCATTTAAGTCTTTAAGCGTAATTAATAAATTCATATAAAATATTATTCTTCCAGATCAAGTGATGTTCAGTTGATGTTTGATAATTTTTAAGTGATCTTGGCTGTTAAATAATCACAATTGTAACCATGATAATGATGTCTCAACTCACCACAGTACAAAGACTCATTTGAAAAATACCTTGGCTCGTCGTCTTATTTATCTGCCACGGATGTCGGCCTGCTCTTTGACGACTGCATCCTGCTTCTCGAGAGGCACTTTGCCGTCGTCAAGTCCTTTGCCGGCCTCGAAGAACAACTGACCACAAAAAATGACGTCCAAATTGGAAAGCTCATCCTGGAACTTGTGAGTTATGGTTTCAGCTATCCAATTTATCTGGATTCTTTTTTTTGATCATGTTAATTTTATATTTTTATTTGAATCATACTCATGATGTCAAACATTATAATTATGTAAAATTGCCGAGCTAGTTTAATTATTACAAATTAATTTCTTATTTTAGGCTATTTCTGAGTTTGAGATTGGGAAGAGGTACCTCACTTCGTTCCCGGAAGTCAAAAAGTTGTTGCATCGACTGATGTCAAATGAGGCAAAATACAAGGAACTCGTGAAGGTTTGCTGAGAGATTGTGTCTCAATTTATGTCTCAATGTTGAGCTGTCGCTTCTCCTTAACAATATCATTACTATGATATTAATGCTTCCACAACAATATCATTACTATGATATTAATGCTTCCACAACAATATCATTATCATGACACTAATGCATCCACAACAATATCGTTACTATGATATTAATGCATCCACAACAATATCATTATCATGACATTAATGCATCCACAACAATATCGTTACTATGGTATTAATGCATCCATAACGATGTCAATAATAAATATTATTGCATCCGTGTTTAAATTAAATAATTAAAACAATTCATAAAAGTATTATTATTTATTCATTAAAATTTCAAACAATTCCCAAAAAATATAAATTGCTCTTTCAGAATGTTTGCCTGACAAATTTGGCTGATGTGAAGTTAGAAGGTGAGTGTTGTCGTCAGGCGAACAACTTCTAAGGATTTTTGTTGTTCTCATGTATATATTATTCTCATTTACATCGAACGATCGTGTGAATTGTCCATTTGAACGTGCAGAACTTCTCTTCAAGCCCATATTTCAGCTGCAAAAAAACATCTCGATGTGGTCGGTGAGTGACTTCTTGAAGCGGCAGAAGCCGTCCTTTCGTCGCTTGCGTTGAAGTTGATCTGAGGTTATTTTCTTTAAGGACCTCCTCGACACGAGCTCAGAAGGTCATCCCGACCATGTGCCCCTGCTCCGGGTCAACAAACTCGCAGAAACATTCCTTTGCCAAGTTAACTCGGGCTCTGTCGAGGTGGATATCTTCGAATGATGAATATTCAGTTGGACTTCATGTCAATTACATTCACTATTGGATTACGTCCAATGATAATATATTACATCCAATGATAACATCTTACCTGAAATAATGCATTATGTCCGATAATATTATGTTACAAAAGACGGACGAGGAAAGAGTTCTGAAGCAAGGAGTCCTCGTTGAAAAGGCAAGCAAAGCAAAGAAGTTGGTGAAGTTGTTCCTCTTCAAGGAAGTCCTCATCTGCACCAAGGAGAAGATTTCGAATGGGTGCCATGTTTTGTCTTCGTCTCGTAAATGCGATTCATATTTTACGGCTCGCATTTGTGTGGTTTTTATTTGCATTTCTGTTAAAAGTGTTTTAGATTAAAAATTAATTATATTTTCGGTCGATAATTTGCATTTGCAGAATAAATATCAGTCGAATTGTCAAGTGGTTCATTCCTCTTTGTAACTTGAAGTTGGAGACATTACCTAAAGGTGGGATTGTCATTATCATCATCATCATCATCATCATCATTATTATTGTTGTTGTTAATGTTGACATTTGATGGTCTGAGAAAATTGATATAAGACTTAAATTGAAAGATCAACAGATTCGTAATGAATATGTAAGACATGTAATGAATATGTAAGACATGTAATGAATATGTAGGACATGTAATGAATATGTAAGACATGTAATGAATATGTAAGACATGTAATGAATATGTAAGACATGTAATGAATATGTAAGACATGTAATGAATATGTAGGACATGTAATGAAAGACATGTAATGAATATGTAAGACATGTAATGAATATGTAAGACATGGCATGTAATGAATATGTAAGACATGTAATGAATATGTAGGACATGTAATGAATATGTAGGACATGTAATGAATATGTAAGACATGTAATGAATATGTAGGACATGTAATGAATATGTAAGACATGTAATGAATATGTAAGACATGTAATGAATATGTAAGACATGACATGTAATGAATATGTAAGACATGTAATGAATATGTAGGACATGTAAGGCTTTGAAGCGTGAAACAAATGCTGTAAAGCATCAGGTTGAAAGTCATCAAAAGAATGTTTACATCATTTCTTTTCCTATTATTTTGAGAACAATGGCTGCCAAATGTAGCATATTAATATTATAATTTATTAATCATATGCATTTATCGGCACTTGTTACGAATTAACTGGGTGTCGGATGTATTTATTTGACACCTCAACCATCGAGTTGCTTCAGATTCCATCGACGTTCGTTCGGCGACGGAGCATGAGAATGAAATGAATGAGTTGCAGCAGGAGCTGACGAGGCTTCAGTTGGAACATGAAGCTGAACTTCAAAATGCCTGCAACATTGTAAGATTTTCAGGGTTTAAACTGTGTTTTAGAAATGTTAAATAACAAAAATAGAGGACCTGTGAACCTTTTCGTAAGGAAATCATTCGCAAGGACTGTCGAGAAATTTTGAAGTCGAACGAAAAAATAAACGTTCGTTCGTCATTTTTTGCAGGATAATCGTCCCATGTTCGTCCAATCGCTGATGAACAGAAAGATCGATGCACTGCAGAAGAAAATCGAGAAGCAGGTGAGAACTTTGCGTCGGATTCGAAATCGAGCCTCGAAAACTCCTTCCGTCATCGAACCTTTCTTTTCAGGAGGTTCTCCTCTCGTTGTCGCTTCCGATCCTCCCGCTCGTCGTCGCCGACAGGTCGACCGGGAAGTCCCGCCACCTCCTCATTTCGTCGCCTTACGATCAAGCACAGTGGGTCGAAGCCATCGAGGACGCCGTCAAAAGAGGTGGCGTTTTGTTATGTCGCACGACTCGAAACGAGTGTTTCGTTTGGGATCGACGAGCTCGATATTTAGCGTTATATTACAATGGACATATTTATTGCTTACGTGTTATTGTGACAAATAACGGTGGCGCTCGATAATGATAAACCCTCGTTGTGAATGTTTATATTTTGCTCGTGCAGCGCCAAAGTCTTCCAGGCTGAGCTTAACCGACATCACCGGGATGGTGAACACCAACAAGGTTGTCGAGGACTTTGTTTTTTGTTCGCTTTTTTGCAAACAGTCATAGAGACTTTATAGTGACATTTATGTAATGATGATGATGGTGGTGGTGGTGGTGGTGGTGGTGGTGGTGGTGATGGTGATGGTGATGGTGATAATGTAAGATAAACATTTTGAAATAAATTAATATTTTGCTCTTTGTTTATTTTAGCTTACCACAATAAAATTTCAAAATTCAGAAAATTCAGGCAAGTATAAGACATTTGAATTGACTTTATTTTAGAAACAATCGAAATTCAAATTGTTCGCCTGTAAATGACATTAAATTTGAAATTTCAATCCTTAAATGAGATTAATTTTGCAGAATCGAAGGGGTTAACTACTGGCAGTTTGAATATAATAATTCACAAAATAGTTGGACTCAAAGAGAAGTCAAGTAAGCAATCAAATTATGTCGATATTTTATTAATTATTTAACATTTAAATGAAGAAAAAGTTAATAATTCACTTAGAAATAAAGTAATTCGAATCAATTCGCCCCTCCCCAGGAGTTGCCTGTGCAATTGAAACTGACGTTTTGGGTCATTTTGTGATGAAGGAACAGACGAATGCAGTCGAAGGCAAAGAACCAGAGTGGAATGAAGTCAGTGTGACTCGTGAAAATATTTCTGCAATTTGTTGGATTCGAGTCGTGTTTTGGCTCCTCGTTCCTCACGATTCTCTCGACAAAAACACGCATCGACCGGCCATTTGCGACATCGACGAAGCAATTTCTCATCAAAATGCCCGCATTTTGTCGAAATTATCGATTACAACAAGCCGTTTTGAAATTACGAATTACGAATTATTCATTTGTTAGCGTGACTTTACAAAACGTGACTTCATTTCAGAGTTTTGACGTGGACATGGAAGGGGTGAAGATGCTGAGGATTCTCGCATACAAGAAAGGAAAAGTCGACGTACTGCTTGGAAAGTGTACTTTGGAGGTGAATTGGGTTTTTGAGAGTAAATTGTTAGTACTACTTATCTAACAAATCCTCCCCACTACATATTGTACAACATTGTACAACGTCAGTCATTAAGTGTTTCTCCTTCATCTTCTCTCCTCTAATACAAGAACTCGCCAATCTATCGTTCAATGACTTCACATTCCCACCACTCATAAGACAGCACAACACAGTGCTGTCACTCTTATAAAGGCGGACCTTGACCCACCGAATCCTTCAACTACAGGCCTATTTCTAACCTCACAATCTTCTCCAAAATAATAGTCGAACGCCTTGTTTTGCGCAGTATTCGTCCCCATCTCTCATCAAATAAGAACTACTCCAGCCATCGATCGGCTCATCTCCGCAGCCATTCCGTACTATAGACGGCATCACCTCAGCCATCAGGAACAGATACACAATGCCGGTCACTCTTGACTTATCAGCTGCCTTCGACTTATCAGCTGCATTTGGCGCCTCGATGATGAATTCGCCATCAGGGACTCGGCACTTTCATGGCTGGAATCGTACCTCGACTACAGGAAACAGTTCATCAAACTAGGCGAGAGTTCCAATGATCTCTTCTCACTAGATGTTGGAGTCCCCCAAGGGTCTGTTCTTGGATCCATTCTCTTCATGACTTAAGCATCTCCAATTGGTGACTTGATTTCTAACTTTGGGTAAAGTTACCATCTGTATGCAGATGACACCAGCATTCATGTGCCTGTCTCCTCCACCAACACGATAGCTGATCTACCAAAAGTCGATGAATGATCAGCAGTTCAGTTGCAGCTGAATCCTTCCAAGTTCGAGGCTATGTTATTAGGCACCTGCCAGTCCCTCCACAAATTGGGTCTTACTTCCGTCAGCCTCGCCGACACGAGCATACAACTGACTGGACACATAAAACTCCTTGGTGTCACTCTAGACAGCAACCTCTCCCTAGACAAGCATGTTTCTACAGTAGCTCGGTCATGCAACTACCAACTGTGGTCCCTACGTCACATCAGGCACCTCCTTACAGTTGATGTGACTGCGGCTCTCTGTAGTTGTCTCATTTTGTCAAGACTTGACTACTGTAACTCCCTGCTTCATCAGCTATCCTCTGCTTCTCTCCAGAAATTGCAGAGGATTCAGCACAAAGCTGCTCGTCTCGTGATCGGAGGCGATGTTGAACCGACCAATGCAATGACATCGCTCCACTGGCTTCCGGTCCCTGAAAGAATTAAATTCAAAGTAGCCTTGTTAGCGCACAAGGCTCTGACGACAGGAATGCCAAGTTATATCGCCAGCACTCTCCCCGCACTCGCATGTGAGGAGTCTGAGATCGGAGTCATCAAACTTCCTCAACATCCCCATTCCGAGGAACAAGTTCGAAGCAAAGTCCTTCGAGTTCTCCGCCCCTCGGACATGGAACGACCCCCACAACTCAGGGCCTCCGATTCATTCAACTTCTTCAAGGCTAACATCAAGACCCACCTTTTCCCACAGTAGCGAAGGATGAAGCGCCCCCGACGCTCACGCTTATGGCGCGAAATACATTATTATATTATTATCAGTAGTACTGCTTATAATAATATTAATAATAATAACAATAGTTAATTTATAATGAGCCATTTGCATAGCATCAGAGGCATCAAATTATTCTGATGTGCTTAATTTTAGTCTTTATTCTGAGACTTGTTGCTTCCTCCATTCAGCTCGACAGAGGATGGCTCTCCGACAACACAACATTTCAGAATCTCATGTTGAACAATGAAGTAATTCTTCTTGTTTTCTTTCAAATATGAAACATTATTAATGTTACAAACGTGAAAGTGAAGCACCTTTGAATTTTGAACATCGGCACGACTTTGCTCCTGTTGCTATTGAGTAGATTAGAAATGGACGTTAATTAAACACGCACACACACACGAGTAGATTAGATTCAATGTGCTTCTGTGTTGGGCGATCAGGTCCAGTGACCACAAACTGATTTTATTGAAGCTGCAGTTGCTGGTGTCGCTGAAGTTTTCTCCTCACCAGGTCATGAGGAGGAAGGTCGTCGTGCCGCAACCCGGAGGGATGTTTGGCGTCGGCCTCAAGAAGATCGCCAAGTTAGCGAACTTTCTCTGCTTTGGGATGATAACTTTTGAAGGTAGTCACGTGAACGGTGCCTTGCAAACGGTCCCACGGCCGTCCTCGTAGTCCGAGGGACTGAGGAGGATGGGGGGGGGGTACAAATTGAGTTTGGTAGCAGTGCTCGTTATGAGCGGCTCATTATTATTCCTTCCCACTGGCTTGTTATTGCATCATTGAGTTGTGTTGTTGTGCATTGTGTTGTTGTGCATTGTGTTGTTGTGAGTTGTGTTGTTGTGAGTTAAATCTCACGTTACCATTCAGGAGGGAGGGCATGCTGGTTCCTTCCATCATCAAGTACTGTGTCACAGAGATAGAAAGCAGAGGTTAGTTCTGATAATTAAAAAATAATAAATAACATAAATACTTTCCTAAAAATATTTTTATTATTCAAATGTTTCATTATTTTTAATTTCAACTCACAATTTTGTGCAACAACGTAAAATTCCTGCAGGCCTGAAAGAATTGGGCATCTACAGAGTGTCGGGGCTGATGACCGAAATCAACAAAATCAAGAATTCTTTTGATAGAGGTCGAATGCAGAGTTGAATATTTTTATCCTTGTATAATATTTTTATTCTTGTATAATATTTTTATTCTTGTATAATATTTTTATTCTTGTATAATGTTTTTGTTCTTGTATAATGTTTTTGTTATTGTATAATAAATCAAGCATTTGTTGTGCAGGTGATACCGAGAATTCACTCAAACTGCTGCAGTATGCTGACGTGAATGTCGTCACAAGTCTGCTCAAACTCTTCCTCAGGGAACTTCCCGAAGCTCTCTTCACCGATTCAAGATATTCGGACTTCATGCAAGCTTTGGGTAGATATTCTTGTAGTTGTTGTTGTAGTTATTGTTGTTTTTGTTGTTGATGTTGTTGTGAGGTTAGAGCCAACACTTTCCCTTCTCGATTGCCAGACATCAAAGATGAAGACAAACAGTGCGAAATTTTCATCAACCTCTTCAAAGGGTTGCCTTCCTGCAACTCTGCCTCCATCTCTTACATTCTAAGGCACATCTTAAAGTTTGTTGATTTCTCATTTTGTACCTTAAATAAAGTTTATTGCTCCTTAATAAGTAACTGATTCTGACAGCGTTAATAACAATAATAATAATAATAACAATAATAATAATAATAATAATAATAATAATAATGACAATAATAATAAGAATAATGACAATAATAGTCAATTTGTAACGTGCCATTTGCATAGCGTCAGACATCCCTAAATTAATTCATGTCTTCATTCAATTTCAATCATGGTTCTAATTATAAGCCAGGTCAAAAGAATTTACTAAATTACTAAAATTACTAAAATTAATTCTTTTCTTCTCAAATTGTTTACAATCATTTTCCAATCGCCTTGTGATGGTGCGGACATTCTTAGGGTGGCTGCGATGAGCGAGTTCAACAAGATGTCCCTGGAGAACCTGGCCACCGTGTTCGGTCCGACCCTCCTCCGACCGACGGTTTCCGACGTCTCCGAGACCTGCGAGCACCTAAAAATCGCCAGAGAAACGAGCTGCGTGACCAGGCAAACAGAGGTTCTTCTCTTTTACCTCAGGAACCTCCACTGCCTCTCCAAGTGGCACCAAGACGTGGAGCAGCCTTCCTTCAGACCGCTCTGAGGCGGACCTTCGCTCGGGAATCGTCGACCTAGTTCGAATCGAAAGAATTCTCGAGCAGAACGACCGTGCAGGTCGATGAGGATGACTATTGCTTAATTTATTGAACGTGAGGAGGGGTGGTCATTTATCTCTTGATAAATGAAATCACAGAACCACTGAGGTTACCAAAGATTTCTCACAAACAAAACCACAAAACACGAAAGCCATCGATGATGATTGCTTAATGATGGCTATTTAAACGTATTTAAATGTAATCCAAGCAGAAGACTGGCTTCCTCAGCAGAGGAATTAAGTGATTAATCGAGGAATATTTTTAACTCGCTGATGAAATATGAAATTCAGACTGAAATTCTTAAAGATACGCGTTCATTATTGTCAGTAACAAGTTGATTTGTAGACGACGACGATGATGATGATGGTGGTGGTGATGATGATGATGTCCTCAATGAAGATGTTTTGTTGATATGTTCATGACTTTTGAGTGCAATCAGCTGATATAAAATAAAAATATCTTTGTTTCCTTTGGTTCGGGGTTCATCCCCACCGAAGGCGATGATTGATTTCTTCTGTGCGTGCACTCAGGGACCTGTTACCATGACGAATAACACCTGCTACAACGATTACTGTGATTCTGGAGGATAAAACTGTTACACAATAAAGCAACATTGCTCGGACGAACAAACTTTTCCTGTTCGTGCACTCGTTGTCGTTGCTGCCGATGATAATGTGGCTGTTGAGATGTTATTGCTGATGGAATAATAATTATTAAATATTATTAATATTATATCAAGAGTGAAAATGAGTTTCAAGTTGCACTGTTATTTTTCTGAATCATGGTTTTACATCATTTGGAAAGGTCATGATAACATTACTATTGTTGTAGTTGTTGTTATTAATAATATTACACGACGACTAAATATAAGGAAACAATCAAAAGTTGTTTCTGATAGGTTTTCACAAGCAACTCCATCAAAACATTCAGAACAGATGATCATGGGGAACTTAAAACTTCAAACTAAGATTGCTTTTAGGACGTAAATAACAGATAATAATAATCGAGTTATTCAATCATTATCTGCTGTTCTAATTAATTGATTACGATTAATTTATAATACGTAAACAAAATAAATACCATATGCCTTCTGTTTTACATTTTCTAGCTGCATAAAGAGATACAAGACGCTTGCATTTATCTTCGAGTTCAAACATGCCGCATAAACGATAAAACTGATGCGAATGTAAAAGTGAATGTGAATATGAAAGGAACGAATAAACGAGCAGTGGCATTGCAGAATTGCCTGTCATTCAAATTACAATGTGTTCCTGATTAGAAGGTCATTTTTTGATTCCACGAGGTCATAAATTACTGGGGGTGGATTTTTGCGATTTGAACTGAAGTTGTCGCCAATGAACTGTCGCTGTTGTAGTTGCTGTTGTAGTCGCTGATGTAGTTGTTGAGGAAGTGCTGCGTTCGTTGGATGTGCTGCTGCAGATTCCGTTTCGTCGGTTGAACGTCGCCGCACACGAAGCAAATATATCTTGGAATAAAAATCATTTTATTATTATAAACAAAAAGCAAGAATTGTGCAATCAGAATTGTTTGGATGTATGGAAAATAATAACAGTTGAGAATGAAAAGTTTGAAGAAACAATAATATTTTCAAAACGTTCGTCGAACCTCGATTTATCGTTTGTTGAAAGATGACGAAAAATGTGCTCCACAGCCTGCTTGTGGGAGTTGAAGCCAACTCTGCACAGGAAACAAAAGTCAGGAAACTGAAGAAAAAATAGTAGTCTAAGAAATAAAGTTACTTCTTTCTAGATTATTGGAGGCGACGCCTCACCAGGTGTGAATGCAACATTTAATGGCGGAGTACGAACATCACACCTGGTCTTAAACAAATTTATTCAAACGACAAAAGAACATCCAATGTTTGAGTTAAGTTCATTTCACGAACTCAAGCGGATTTTCACATTCACAGACACACACGCACATCGAACGCAATTCGTGGACTCATCTTAAGCAGTGGAGCATGGAAAACATCCCGTTGAAACAATCACGATGATGGAGATACGTTGTGAGTTGTAAGCGTGGAATCTGTAATTCATTGAGTGCTGATGTTTCTCATTTCAAACAAACACAAACAAATATCTCAATCACTTTTCCTCCTTCTTCTTCTCAATGAATTCTTTCCTTCACTCATTTTTCGTCAACAAACATGATGCCGTTATCATGCTTTTCTCAAGAAACGATTATTTTATCGATTATTTATTTTATTTATTATTTTATTTATTATTTTATTTATTTATTTTATTATTATTTTATTTATTATATATTGTCAATATCTAATTTGCCCACAAAAATAATGAACTTCAAAGAGGCCCGAATAAAACCACAAAGGAGATTAATATTTTGATCCAAATATTTTGTTTACAATTAAATCCAAGATTATTGAACATAAAGGAAGGCATGGTTGATATTCGTTCTGAGAGTTTTTTGTTTGCCAACAGGACTTCTAGGCGTGCTTCACCAACTTTGGAGAAAACATTTTTCCTTTATTTCTTCCAGATGTAGTTGGTCTTTTTTATGGAAAATTCACAACAGCAGCAACAAGAGATGAATGGACGTCCACAACATTTTTAGAAACTTTAATTTGCAATCAAATGATGTAAAAAATTATAATAAAAGTGATGTAAAATTACGTAACAAATGTATTTATTACGACTGCACTTGAATTAAAATTAATATGAAAGCCGTCAGAATGCCATGATTTTGAGAACAAATGTCGCAAGCATCAAAAGACATAATAAATCATAAACAATTATTTTTAATATCAACTAATCAGCTGAAAATATTTCATTGCGGTTTGTGATTAATATTATGACTAACTTTGACGGAAATTCATTCATTAACATATGGTTAAAATTCAACCAAAAATCAACTCACCTGGTTAACAGTCGGCTGTCTTTGGACAACTTTCCAGAAGTGAAGCAACTTCTTGGAATGCTTCCTTCCTGTCCAATGCTGCTCCGCCTGCGAACTCGAGTTCAAATTCAGGCGACAAACGGAGCAAAAAAGTGGATAAAGAAAAACTCCAACATGAGAGGGGGAAGACATGATTGCTCAATGGAAGAAATCGTGCACCGAAGATATTAGGATGCACTGAAGGATGGATGGATGGATGGATGGATGGATGGATGGATGGATGGATGGATGGATGGATGGATGGATGGATGGAAGGATGATTGGATGGATGAATGGNGGATGGAAGGATGGATGGATGGATGGATGGATGGATGGATGGATGGAAGGATGGATGGATGGATGGATGGATGGATGAAGATAAAGATGGATACGAAAGACGCGTGTGAGGAGTAAGGTTTCTATGAGGTTATGTAAATATACCGGAAATTCACGCGCAACATTCCATGTCTGTTTGAAGATTTGTTAGACATTATAAATTATTATTCGTATTAATTATATTTATTATGATATTATAATCAATCGTAACAGCAATTCCATTGTTGTTAAGGTTGTGAAAAATCACAAATTAAGACATAAACGGACACAACATATTTCTCAGAATATTTTCGAAATTTGAAATTATTTTTCAAAACCAAACTATCACGCACTTATTCGTTAGGTGGCGCTTATTTGATGAAACCTAATTTACATCAACGAACGACTTGAATGCCATGAATAGTTGCCATGGAAGTAATAAATGAAAATAAATTAAAAACATTTTGTTATTTATTAAATATTTCATTTAATCACCTGCCAAGAAGCCGTCAGTTCACTTCCCAACCTCACAACGCGAGCGTCCACTGCAAATAGATTTCAATTATCCTTGATAAATTTTTCTCGACATTCGCTTGACGTCGCCTGTCATAAGCTGTGGAGTGCCATCTATCGCTGGTGGATTTAATTCGACGATGTTTCACGGAGGTGGAAAGGAGACACGAACCGAGGATCCAAAGCTGCCATTCAAGTGGAGGACATTTCAGTGGACGTTTTGAGGGGCAGAGATGGATGGATGGGTTGGTAGATGGATGGGTGGATGGATTGATGGATAGATAGGTGGATGGGTGGGTGGGTTGGTGGATGATGGATGAATAGGTAGATGGACGAATGAGTGGATGGTTGAAATGACGGAGATAAAGAATCAGTAAACATTTTTAGAAGTAATATTTTATTTTTATTTTAAAACAAATACGACCAATTTCAACCAAATGTTATGGACCAACAGTTGATGATATTTAACAACTCGGACAGATGAGTGGATGTACTGAATGGGTAGTCTGCAGAACCACGGTTCACGACCCGCGGACACACGATACACGGAGGAACTGCTAATCAAAAGGAATCTAAAACAGCACCTTCCGAGTAATCCCTGAGCGCGATATTCATTTAGCCGTGGAAAGGAGCAGTTGATGGATGGCGTGATACTGGAAATTATGACGGAATAATTAAATTCACTTTTAAACGCAACGAAGGAGCTGATTGGATCGGAGAGAGGCACGTGACTGGCTCCGCGATGTGCCAGTGGTTTAATATCGGAGTGGATTTGGTGGCAAAAATTGGAAACTCCTCATTTAATAAACACTCTTCAGAAGATGCCTTTCATGTGCCTCCGTGCGACTCGTCGCCGGACAGCCGACGTGTGTGCGTGTGTGTGTGTGTGTGTTTGTGTGTGTGTTTATTGGTGGATGCCTGTGCTTGGTGCTTGGTCGCCTCCGTCTACGTGCCCACAGAAAGGTCGTTACACCATCGGAAAAGGTGTTCCTATTCACACGTTGAGGTGTGAAATATGAGGGCCTGAGGAACAGCCTTAACAAGTAACAGTATGAAGTATCGGAGCACTTTTCAGTTACAATGTGCTCCCGAGTTGATATCTCGAGTGGAACTCAATTTGCATGCTGGAGTTTCCTTCCTTCTCCAATTTATTAAGACCTCATTTCAAGTCTGTCTCATTAATATTCATATATGTAAGTAGGTCAGCGAGATAATAGCCGATCGGCTAGAAGGATACTCGACTACTCCAGCCTTCCAAGCCATTAATTACGTTATCAGGAGTTTGAAGTAAGAGGAGATAGGAGAGTCGTTATCAAGCTTGTTTGTCAGCTAATAATCTTTCACCCCCGCTGAGGTATGGCGCCCTTCACTTTCGATGGTATTCAACCAATCAGAAGTAAACAAAACACTCGTAAACAAATTAGTTTTTACGAGATTCAAGTTTATTGCCTTTGTTTTTGTTTGTTGTTTTCTTCAGCTTTGAACGAATATCTGTTGAAACTGTTGAAATCCTGTTGAGGGCAAATTCTAGAAAATTATCTGAAAAAAATGTTTTGAGTTTTTTCAATCTGCATCTGGAAGGCAATGGAAAGCGATGGCGGCGATCAAAGGATGGAAACTACTTGAACCTTTTCTGCCGCTATCTCCAGGTCGTGTAAGCTCGATTGTTCTCGACTTATTCATTCCAGTAAACAAACCACCTGGAACTACCGCTTCCTTTACGTCGGTTGCTTCCATGACAACGCCTGTCGGCTGGAGTGACCGAGTTGGAAAATATTTGGAATCTTTTGTCAGCAGACGTCAATTAACTTCTGCGAGCCCGAGGCAGCTTCCTTTCATTTTGGCGGGAACACTGTTAACACGAACCTCTAATGACGCTGTCTCGGAAAATGAGGGAGATGGTGAGTGCAAAGTGAGGGCATCGTTTTTAATTAATGGACGACAATTTGTACGCTGGATGAGCAATAATTGGCTGCCCTGTGATCCTCCACGTCCTGAGATCTGATTGGTTGTTGGTGACCTCATTTATGAGGTCACTTTAACGAATGTAAGTAAATAATAATATAATGTAATTGTGCTCTGGACGAGTTTTATTTGAAGTTATTTTGTTGAGTTATTAATGAATTAAGTTGAATATTTAAATAGGGATTTATTGGGTCTTTCGTTTAATTAACAATTTATTCATTTATTTTAGTTATTTATTAATAAATGTTACTATAATATTAATCATTATTATTAATTATCATTAACAAATTATTATTTTTATTATTAAATATATTTAATTTATTATTATTCTTTCAGATTGTTGTTGGTTTTCGTTGTTTCGCTTCATTTTAATTTTTTTGATTGATTTCTAAATTAAATAAATATTTATTAACTAAAAATTGTTTTTGAATAATAATATTAATAATAATAATAATAATAACATGAATAGTAATTATATTGTGATCATTGTTTTAAAATAATAAACAATTAACATATTTATCACGTAATTATAGCCTAGGTCCTGATGATAGTTGCACAGATCCATAAAAAGTTCTCTACTTGAAACAAAAACATCTGCTCCTCTCTGAGTGAAATTCCCAGATTAACAAGAACAACAATAACAACAACAACAACAACAACAACAACTACTACTACTACTACTACTACTACTACTACTATTATCATCATCATTGGTTTTTTATTAACATTATTAACTATTAATTATTAAATATAAGAAATAAAACCAGCTGATCAAATCGATTGACAATTTATTGATTTAATGAACAAAAATCCACAAAATAATCTAAGGCTTCCTCCACAAAGTCAGGATGGTCATCAAGAAACTCGTCAATCACCGGTACTTCCAGCGGGCAATACTCCTGGCCATCCTCATCAATACGCTGAGCATGGGTATTGAGTACCACAATCAGGTTATAAGTTTCTAGTTATTATTATCGTAATTTTTAATGACATTAATAATAATGATGATGATAATAATGATAATAATAATAATAATAATAATAATAATAACAACAACAATAATAACAACAATAATAACAACAACAACAATATTAATAATAATAATAATAACAACAATAATGGTAATAGTAACAACAACAACAACAACAACATCTACAACAACAACAACAACAACAACAGTAATAACAACAACTACGCACTCAATCATTCGATCAGCCGGAGAACCTGACGAGCATACTGGAGTGCAGCAACGTCATCTTCACGGCACTCTTCGGCATGGAAATGTTCCTCAAGATCATCGGTGACGGACTCCTTGGCTACGTCAGGAATGGCTTCAATGTCTTTGACGGATTCATCGTCATCATCAGGTCAGTGAGTCGGTCGGTGAGCCAGCGACGGTTGTCATGACAACGATGATGATGATGATGATGATGATGATGATGATGATGATGATGATGATGATGATGATGATGATGATGATGATGATGATGATGATGATGATGATGGTGGTGATGATGATGATGACGATGATGATGATGATGATTGAAATANTACTACTACTACTACTACTACTACTACTACTACTACTACTACTACTACTACTACTACTACTACTACTACTACTACTACTACTACTACTACTACTACTACTACTACTACTACTACTACTACTACAACTTAATTTCTCCAAATTTGTGCGTTAATTCTTTTTTCTAAATTTAAGCTTTTATTTTTACTGGAATTGTTTCCACTATTCAGTCGAATTTATGTAGAAGTCATTCAAAATGTTTTTTGTAAAATACATTTTATTATTAAAACAAATCATTCTATAATGTATTTTTAAATATGTGCAGTTTTATTGCACATAAACTCAGCATCATCGTCATCGTCGTGTGGGTGGTCCTTTGATACGCTTTACATTGTCAGCGATCTTCTGTTTAAAACACGAGCTTGTAAATTTACAGTTATAGCTTTAAGTTGTAATTGTCAGTCTGTCGACCAACAGCAACATCCCGAGCAGCTTGTTGTAAACGTGTTGTTGTCGACTGAATGATTGAGAGAATCAATGTTGGATTAGAACCAAGGAAATGATCAATAAGAGTCCAATCCTCAGCCATCTTGAATTTATCAGAGTTAGATACAGCGACGTAGCAACATTTTGTCAACATTTGCATTTCGACAACAACAACAACAACAACAACGACAACAACAACGACAACAACAACAACAACAACAACAACAACAACAACGACGACAACAACAACAACAACGACAACAACGTGATTCTCAGCAACATCGGAAGAAGGTCGGTGCAGGTCGTAATTAAGGAAACAAGTCATAATAAAATAAAATATAAAACATAATAATGGAGAAAGAAAAAATAGTAATATTATTTTCTCTCCTGACGGCCATATTGAGCTTATTTAAGGTCTTTCGTCGAGAGCTTAGCGATGCCATGTTTCGCGTTCAGTGCTGAAACGTGATCGGAAAGTCCAAGTGGAAATATGGAATTATGGGAATTATGAATGGCCGATAGGGGAGTGACGGAAGCTTATGAGAGGCGCATGCGCATGAATTCGTTTACTTTTGTGATGGCGTTCGTCGGCGCTAAGTGGAAGCACCGACTGCTGGCGGAGGATCCTGGAAAAGCGCATTTCCATCGCTCCTCGGCACAGCGAGTCACGCCTGATTGATCCCCAATACGCGGTAATCCATGCTCCACTGATCGTCATTCCTCTCTCGAACATAATCGACGTGATCAATGAAATCAACTCCTTTTTTATTTTTTAAAAACAAATGAAATCGGATGAGAAAACAGAAGAAATTCATTTCATTTGCCTTTAAACTTCTGTTACTATTTCGAACTCCATCCATCCATCCTTCCATCATCCATCTATCCTTCCATCCATCCATCCTTCCATCATCCATCTATCCTTCCATCCATCTATCCATCCATCCATCCATCCCTCCATCCATCCAACATCAATCCCTCCATCCATCCATCCATCCTTCCATCCTTCCATCCATCCACCACCTTCCATCAGCCACCATGTCTTCATCACATTCATTTTCAAAGTAGAAGTCACATGACAACATGTGACACTCCTCAGCATTTCCACTGAGTGTGAAGCGATTGAAGCACAAATAATGTCATTCCTTAATCAGAATTCATCTGTACAACCACTACATTCACGGTTGATTGATTGATTAAATGAATGATTGGTTGATTGATTGATTGAATGAATGATTGGTTGATTGATTGATTAAATGAATAGTAGGTTAATTGATTGATTGACGTCAGGTAATTGAAATCTTGTTCTTGGTCTTTTCCTCGCGATACGGACGCTCCAAAGTGTTGTTGTCGTTGTAGGCAGTGGTATGGAAGTAGGTCGGACTTGAACCTTGCACTGTTTGGAGCATGTCGTTGTTCGAGTTGCCGAAGAACGAACCAGGAAACAATGAAAACGACGACGACGACGACGATGAAGAGCAGTTGACGACGTTGTAGTCCTGTCTGCGTTGAAAAGTTCTTTCTGGAAATGGGAAATTGTAGGAATTCGAGTAGGGACCTCCACACGATGAGAACTGCTGGTATCTGTCCTCGGTTGCTGGACTCAGGAGCTGGTTCTTGAGCGACTTATCCTGGTTTTGTCTCCTGTCCACGGAGTTCATGACGAGGTTGTCGTACTCGTTCTCCAACGAGTCGGTCTTTCCATCATCGTGTTCTTTGAAAGGGAGAGAAGCAGCGGAGGTTTTCTTGTCCTGATCGTCGGAAGTCGTCCTGGATGAGATGGGGAAATAGGTGTTCGGAGAAGCGAAATGTTGATGTTGTTGTCCGAACATAGAATCCGACGCGGAGTACGTCGGTGCGATAACGGCTGCAACCGCTGCCGGAGACTCGTCGACGACAGAAGTCGCTACGTCTGCGAGCGACCAAATCCTCGGCTTAGAAACGCCTTCGATGGAGGAGGGCATCATTCCAGGGAGTTGAGAGACTGACAGGTTGAGAAAGGGTTGCGAAGAATCCGATGAAGAATCAGTCGTGCCGCAGGGAGTGAGAGGTTTGTAACTGTGACTGAACAGGGACCTGCTGGAGTTGCAGTTGTATTCTCTGCTGCTGGAAAACACGCCAGTTCCACTTCCGCAATATGAGGGCGTGAATCCGTGCATGAAGGATGGATGGGGATAAAAGTTGGATCCACCGGGAGGCTGAGAGAAGATGTTGTACGGAGGTAGTGGCGAAGAGGAGTGGAAAGAAGAGGATAGCGACGATGATGATGATGATGCGGAGGAGGAGGAGGAGGAAGACAACGATGATGTGAGGCTTAATCCGATGTTTCCACAAGCAGGCATGGACAGGGACTGAGAGAACTTCTTCTGATGTTGAGCTGCAGGGGGTTGAACTCTCACTTTGTGAGGATCTGTGAATGGCTGGAACCTACGAAGGCGTGCATTGGTAAGGTGGGTCCAATTGTGTTACTATCATAAAAATAATAATAATAATAAATAATAATATTTTAGTTATTAACATTTATTATTGTTATTATTATTTAGCCGCATTAAAATAATTTTTATTCGCTCAGAAGTTCGAAAGAAGTGAATGCTAACAAGAGGACACTCTCCATCAGTCTCACTGACTCAATATTTTCATCATTAGGAAGTCGATGAACCCGACATTAAACTCGTCTTCGTGCGGCAGATGTCGCCAAATGCAGTCCCACGATTTAAAAACTCCTTCAAATGTTCTTGTTTTTTGTGATTTTTAGTTTTATTTCGGGAAGTCAAATGTTCGAACAAGTTGCGTCACCATGGTGACAACATGGTGACAACATGGTGACAACATGGTGACAACATGGTGACGCTGAGGACTGTGATGATCACGCACGGAGAACTTAAAAGAACACGAATTATGCAATAACTTCGTGTCGAATGTGCAAAAACTATCGATTGTTTGGATCATTATGGAGTCACGGCAAACTGTCGGTAATGAAATGATGCACTTATTATTAATTATTAACAATATTAATTATTAGTAATAATAATGATTATTTAATAATAATAATAATAAATTATTATGATTAATTAATAATATTAATAATAATTATTATCATTTTATTATCATGCTTCAGCCATCACTCAGGAAAGCACTCATTTCCTCTTCAAATCCCAGGAGCCACAAGGAGCACAACTGTTTCGACCAGCTGTTGCAACCAAGTTGTTCTTTCTGGTGTTGGTTTCGTTTTGTGCACGCATCACCTCAACCAGTACGATAAGAGGACTGCATGGGTTTCATTGTTGGCCAAGCGACGGGCAAAACCCAACTCACAGGCAGCGACCTTTGGCACCTAACTCCATCTCCAACCCTACTCCTAACCCTTACCCTACCTCACGACCCTGGAAATCTATGTAGAACTGACAAAAGTCGTTGGCCGACCACCAGTGGGTTTACCTGCTTGATGGAGTCCTGTGGCTGTCTGGAGCAACGGAGGAGTGCTTGTTGGATGGCAGGCTACTGCAAGCCAGGTAAGAAGTCACGTCATTGCCACCTCCGCGCGTCATGGTCGAGTTGCTCACCTTTCGTCGATCCGAGATGGACATGAGGATGTCTTCACCTACTGGAAGTGAATGGAGGATGGTGAAAGTGGATGAATAACGTGGATGGATTTATTTGGAATTTCAAATGATTTAAACTAATTATTGTTAAATATCTTGGAAATATCGCATCGATTGAAGGCTCACTTATGTTGTCGACAACGATTGTTTCATCTTCATCGATGTGGTTCTTGTCGACACTTCCATCTCTTTTATCCTTGCGTAGTTCTTTGTTGTTGTTGTTGTTGTTGTTGTTGTTGTTGCTACAGTTGTTGTTGTTGTTGTCCGATTGAGGGTTCTCAGTTTCACTGTCGACTGATTTATCGTCCTCCTCGTCTCCTGTTCTGTTCCTCGGTGACCACTGCATCTTGTTCTCCTTCTTCAGTCGGCGTCTGGCGTTTGCAAACCAAGTCGATACCTTGAGAGGGTTGAAGCGTGACTTAAAGTTGAGTAATAATATTAATTAAACAATATTAATTAAATTGGCATAAAATAAATTAAGAATTATTAATTATTATTATTAATTGAATTATTAAATGAAAATTGGTCGGAAATTAATTGCTAAAAAATTGTATCAAATTTATGATAAGCTTTGGAATGAATGTTGAGAATTATTTGAGATGAAACACAAATATTTCAGTCGGTTGTTCAACCACAAGTTAACGAATAGCGAGGTAACGAATAACAAGTTAACGAATAACAAGTTAACGAATAACAAGTTAACGTATAGCAAGGTAACGAATAACAAGTTAACGAATAACAAGTTAACGAATAACAAGTTAACGAATAACAAGTTAACGTATAGCAAGGTAACGAATAACAAGTTAACGAATAACTGAAGAAATGTGATCTTAGAACTGTCGTGCCAGTGAAATGATGTTCAAGGAATCGTGTTGAATGGACTGCATTCAACACTTCAACCAGTTCCAGGATTACACAGAAGAATGCAATTATTGGACAAATAAATAAAATATAATTTTGTTTTAAATCTCGGTGTTCGTTATTCGTTGGTTTGTTAAAATAAATAATTTTGTGAGAAAAACTTTTAAAAGAAAAAAAATTAATTGAAACTAATCGATGACATGAAAATGCGTGTCAAGCTCACAAAAATTTGAAACTGGATTACATTACAACAATTTCTGGTCGGCTCAAAGTTTGGCTCTGCATTTAAGGCGACAAAATGAAACTATAAAATCACACAAGTTATTATAACTTTAAACTTATTATGTATAATAAAATAATAAATTATCAATAATAAAGATAATAAATTATTAATAATAAAGATAATAAATTATTAATAATAAACACTTCACTATCACAATAAACAGATTAAGAGGAATTACGAAAATATTTGTGAACATCCAAGTCACGTCCAAGTGACATCGAGAGAGGATTGTTCTTTCCAGTAAGCAATCCACTCGAAAATGATGCACTCGTTTGAAAGTAAGAATTTGATGAATGCATGCAGTGAATTGTTTTATCTGAGGATGAATGCTTCCTCAGATAACACGTCTTTGAGAAATGTTTTCCAAGGGAAGGGGTTCAGTTTTATTCAACTTCGATTGTAAACAATCAATTCTTATTTCTTAAAACGCCCGCTATTCCACTTCGTGAGCAATATTAAATTTATTACAATTATATATTCATTTATTCGAATATTCGTCCGTCTTTACATCTCCTTGTTAACGTCGTCGGAATATCGACTTCATTTTGTTTATGTTTTTGTTTGTGTCACGTGACTGATGTCGTGTTTGATCGTTTTGATATTTGTAAATATTTGATCTCACACATTCACCCAATCATGAGTTAACAAGTGAGCTTCAATTTGATCGGCACAAGTGTTTGTGTTTGCATTGTATCTTTGTTTGCATTGTATCTTTGTTTGCATTGTATCTTTGTTTGTATTGTATCTTTGTTTGTATTGTATCTTTGTATGCATTGTATCTTTGTTTGCATTGTATCTTTGTTTGTANATGTTTATAATAATTCATAATATGTTTATAATAATTCATAATATGTTTATAATAATTCATAATATGTTTATAATAATTCATAATATGTTTATAATAATTCATAATAATATATTTATAATAATTAATAATATATTCATAATAATTCGTAATATATTTATAATAATTAATAATATTTTTATAATGTTTAAACAATAATTTCATAATAATAATTTTATGTTATTTCATAATGTGAGTTTTAAATTGTTTTACATGTGAACAAAGGGTTTCCGCCTTCCTTCTTCGTAACCTGACATACAAACACCACAACAAACATACAAACACAACAACAAACATACAAACACCACAACAAACATACAAACACCACAACAAACATACAAACACAACAACAAACATACAAACACAACAACAAACATACAAACACCACAACAAACATACAAACACAGCAACAAAGACAACAACAAACACACACAACAAATAACAAAATGAAGCAAATTCAAGTTGAGGAATAAAAAGTAATTTCAACCCAAACCTCCGTGAAATCATCAACCTTCTATCAACCATCAACCTTCTATCAACCATCAACCTTCTATCAACCATCAACCTTCTATCAACCATCAACCTTCTATCAACCATCAACCTTCTATCAACCGTCAACCTTCTATCAACCATCAACCTTCTATCAACCGTCAACCTTTCCATCGTCAACTCCGGTGCTTTTCCACTCGATACTCGTTAAGGAAGACCACGCCTCCCGGTCACGTGCTCCATTCACGTGACATTCGTTCAAACGCAGGCGTTATATAAATGAGCGCGAAACGATTCCATTTCAATGGCGGACATATCTTTCAATTTGGAAAAGAATTTGGAAGTGGAATTAGATTTTAAAACCTGTGTCAAGGTCATCTTAGTGATGATGGCCAGCATGATCTTCTCGCCTTTGGTTGGGTAAGGGTTCTTGATGTGCTCGTACAACCAGGCCTTCAGGGTGCTCGTGGATTCCCTGGTGGCGTTCTTCCTCCTCACGTCCAGACCTCCGTAGCTGCGAGTTGTTTCAGTTGTTGAAATTAGCAATGTTGTTGTTGTTGTTGTTGTTGTTGTTGTTTAATGTTAAAATGTTTAATTATTCGTCCAATCAAATTGCAACCTGGGCGTATATGGATAAGCAGACATGGTTGAATCGTAGGGCCACGTGGTGTGGTGGGGGAGGGACCTCCACGAGTCCAAGTTGTCTGAGTTCTTTGAAGTGATTATTTGTTAATATTTTATAATTATTATTAATTACTACTATTATTACAATATTACGATTAGCATGAGTATAAATTATTACTATAATATTATATTTAACGTTATGATTCATATTTATTATTCTGATTCTAAAAAAAATATTCCCTTAAAAAGTACAGACTTTGAACCTCATGAAAAACGTCGTCATGAATGAACATTTAATGGTCACAATAAATATTAATTAATAATAATAATAATAATAATAATAATAATAATAACAATAATAATAATAATAATAATAATAATAATAATAATGATGATGATAATAATAATAATAATAATAATANTAATATAATGTGTACAATAATAATTTCAAATTATTGATCAATTATTATATGAACATTTAGCACAAAATGTCAAACTTACCGCCCACGAACTGACCATGGGTGAGTAGAATGCCGATGCCTCAGTTGCAAAGGACATGTAGGGTTGAGCCGTGTAAGTACTTGGCGGGGGGTACACTGGGTCGGGCAGGGACGGACCCATCTTAGGGTAGGCAGCCATGAGACTTGAACTGCAGTACATGGTCTGTACCTGGTCATTGTGATGACGACGACGATGATGATGATGATGTTGATGATGATGATGATAATGATGATGATGATGATGACGACTACGACGACGACGACGATGACGATGACGATGCTGCTGCTGCTGCTGCTGCTGATGATGATGATGATGATGATGATGATGATGATGACGATGACGACGATGACGATGACGATGATGACGACGACGACGACGACGGTGACGACGACGACGACGATGACGATGATGATGACGATGACGATGACGATGATGATGACTGCAGCGATAGAACAAATGTAGTGGAATGTAGTTTTGCAATCAAGGCGAACGGAGGCAGAGAAATAAGGAGACACCATCAGCCATGTATAGGCAGCCATTCTCTGCTCATAAATTTGCATACATTTGCATCTCAATGAGTCTCTTACTGCATACTAATTAATTTCGTCGTTAAGAGCGCCCGTGACGGTGGCCGACATCAGCGCGTATCAAGCGTCAGGATTGAAGGCAGTTCTGAATTCTCAGACGCCAAGAGTGGGTTTCGAACCCTGTGGGTCGATGTCGTCGGGTTTTAAAAGCCGCGCGAAGAAAGAACAAGTTAACAAATTAACAAACGTTGGTCTAATGCTTGTGACGAAGCTCTGTAGAGTCGAACGTTGATCGATGACTTACAGAGCAGCATGAAGGTACAACTGTCTAATCCGTGAATAATTTTTAAGCCTCTCAGACCATCAACTTATTGTTTCACAAGAAGCAAGACTTCCGTCTGAGAATGAAATTGATAATTCGGCGAGTGCATTCGTATTTCGATGAACTTTTAAACAGATGAACACCGATGTTTAATAACGGGAGTCAGTCGGTTCGTTAAAATTTGTTGAAACGCACATCCGCCGTTTTGTCCTGGCTTGTTGGCAAATTTTTATTCAACCCAAAAATTAACAATGGTGCTCTCGAATGCCACACAAAAGCACAACCGCCCCCCCACCCCACCCTCTTCTCGTAGAGCACTCACTCACACGACCACAAGATCACGGTGGAGCAAATAATAACTCAAATAAATTGATTAAACCATGCTGCTTTCTCGGAACCATCAACTCGTGTGCACTTGTATCCAGCACTGAACTCATTTCACACCCATCCTTCATTCCATCAATCGTTCAATCAATCAATCAATCAAGCAACAACTTTCCAACCTGGATGAGAAGCTTTCGGATGTCAAAAAGATGCCGCAAACTTTGTAAACAATTGTTGAGCAATTAATTGAATTTGATTACTAAACAACTCGTAAAATGAGTTTGAGAATCGAAGAATGTTCCTCCCAGCAACAACAGCAACAACAGCGGCAGGAGCAGACGACATGACACTACAACATGTCGCCACGAAACAATTTAAACTCTCTTGTAACAGCACTTGCTCGTCGTTTCAGCGCTACATCATTCCTTCGCGCGTTAAGTCTCGTATATTCCCGCCCACTTCGGAATTCTCGCAGCCAATGGGACTAAGAGGAATGGATAAGACGCCTCTCATTGGTCGAAGTAACAGCTGTAGTTGTTGGGGGACATGTGTTGATCATTTTGTTGAACACGTAGTGCAACAACATGGCGTTGTTTTTAGAACTGGAAACTTCGTCCAATCACGTGACGTCTTCTCACGAATACCCAGTTTCCATGACAACATGTTTTGACAATACAAGGAGAGGTACATGCTGAGATTCAGGGTTTACGAAGGTTGCCAGAACTAATTCATTCAATCAATCAATCAATCAATCACTCGTCCATTCACTTACACTCTTGTCAATAATTGCAATCGAATTAATTCTCAAATCTTCTTAACTTCTTCTGCCACTTTATTTTCTCATTCATTCACTAATCCATCAATTTATCCATCCATCCATTCATTAGTCCATCCTTGAAATGAAAGAACCTCCATTGGTCAATTCAGTGGCTGGTTATTAGCGCCTGCAAACAAGAGCTGGACACGAGCCGCGTAGGACCGGATTTCCTTGGTGCGGAGTTGATCATGAAATACGATGTGTCATTCGTCATAGAAAAGTTCAGCCTTCGCTCGACTTTCTTTCTCCTTGCTACGCGTGCCCTTCCATTCCCTCTGGACATCGTCATCATAATTGGCTGGTCCCTTAAAGACGTATCTTCACAATCAATCAAGGTGCACATTGAAGTTGTTTTAAGGATGAAATTTCTCCTGAAACCGACGAAAATGCTTTTTGCTCGTCAGACCCAAAAGGATTCCCTTTTCCACGCATTTCGTCGGCGACTGATTTGCTTGTGTTTCTTGAAGCAGAAGCAGCTGCACGTTTTAATGTTGGAGCTGAATGAAGCTCCGATGATGACACACTCGTCTTCGCCTTCGATGTCGATGGAAACGATGAGAAGCACTCACAGGAAGTCCGAGTGTCACGAAACTGCTGCACACCGTACGTTTGTAAAGCTTTATTTGAAATGCTCACCATCATAATTACGATCGATTAACATATTTTATTATAATGAGCTAAGATGAAATATTCGAACAATATGCAAATTCAAAACATTATCCAAACGGTGAACCTGACAGCTCTGGCGAACTCAAAGAAAATTAGGGTGGCAAGAGGTCCTGCCACCTGGCGAACACAACGAAAAGCTAATTTATTCGTCGAAACGACCCTCACTAAAAACACGGAACCAACGATAATATTTCTGCCGAAACCAACCACGATGAGAAACTCGAGAATCTAATCACAAGTTTAAGACTCATCGCCTCAGATTGAAATCTTAACCTAATTATTGTTTTTGAGGGGCGCCATCATCAAATCCCTGGAAGATAAAAGCATTTGCAAACCAGTACATTGCAATTTGAAGTTATGAGAATCGTGTCATAGAAACCGTGTTGGTGGTGGCAATTGTGGACTGCAGGAAAATGAAACTTAATTAAGCACACCACTGAACGATGATTGCACAAATCCAATCTAAACAGCCCCAACTAATTCAATGGAAAGTAAAATGGCTGGAGTTACGAGCACACGACAGACACGAAATGCAAACCCGGCACGGTTCGCCCGACGCACCTTAATAGGTGCTTATTAGCACGACGATGCAGCTGTGCGAATACAAATTCATGCGTGTTCCCGTTCGAAAGTCAAACATTAAACACGCAGAAACGTGCAAAGGAAACACAAGACGACGACAAACTGCCGACCGAAGACGAGCCAGCGAATCCCTTCGAACTCGAACGGAGGACCGGGAAAGAATTGCGCCTCGAGAACACTCGACGTCGTCTCTCATCGCAACGAGGTCGTCGTCGTCGTCGTCGCGACTTCCGTCGACAGGAATAAAACGGGCAGAACAAAATATTTACAATCACATCAGGAACACAGAAGCCTTTGATTTGCCGTTTGCATGCAAAAAGTTTGATATTCAAAATTATCGATCGCGACGGGTGCCCATGATTCGAAGCCATCGAAGATCGACGGTCTCGGAAAACTGAAGAGCGGAAAGAAATACTTGGAACGAGATGTAGACGCGACGTTCGTCGAAAGTACGGAACGAAACGCGGACGAACGTTCGCGAGCTCGGTCACCGAAAGAGGATTCCGTCAACAACAACCGTTTCCGTCCTTGTCCCTGGCCGAGGACGCGTCCCTCAGGGGCTCGGCGTATCCCTGTTTGATTCCGCTCCAACCCTCCTCCATGTAAACGCTTCCGTCTTCCAGCATTTTGTAGACGTCCCTCGCCACGGCCACGAAGACTTCCTCCACGTTTTGACCCGTCACGGCGGAAGTCTCGATGAAGCGCAATCCGTGACATTCCGCAAACTGCCTGCCCTCTCTCACTCCCACCGTTCTTTTGTCCTCCTGTGGGCAATTACTACATTTTAAGAATTTTGCATTCATAATTTAGATGAAATTATAGATTTTTCAAAGTGAAAGGTAAAGTTTTGATAACAGAATAAATAGTAAGCCAATACCATTTCACCATTATTCAGACATAATCATTGAGAAATATTAACCAATAATAAAATGCACATTAAGAAAGTAAGGAGATTAAAAAGATCTAATGAACCTCCTAAAATTCATCAAAATAATCTCTTGTAATCTTTCCAAAAATTAAAAATTAGATAAACATTCCCAAATCTCTCCTAAACGGGTGAAGTACATGTACTCGATCACATTCTATGCTAATGTTAATTAACTTGCCATTCACTCAATGATACAACAAAGTTTGTTTACATTCAACTCATGTTCCAGTTTGCTATAAGGACCATGTTCTTACAAACATACAATTGTACTACATATATTTACAGCTATTTGTTAACAATTGGTTTTCTACCAACTTGATCGCTTTTGTGCCCCACGATCATGTAGATAGCTTTCTGGGGTTCGATGTGCATCTTCACCTCGTACAACCATTCCTCGAGGTGTTCGAAAGTCGAGCGCTTCGTTATGTCATACATGAGCAAGACACCAATGGAGTTCCTGTAGTAGGACTTTGTGATTGATCTGAAATAGTTCTCATCTTTAATAAGTAAAACTCCAAATGATGTGCTAGTTTAATGTAAATAGAATCAATATATATATATATTAAGAAATGATTCAAATCCTCCAAACCTAAATCGTTCTTGTCCTGCAGTATCCCAGATCTGAAGTTTAACTTTGACACCAGGTTTGACTTCAACGAGTCTTGCATAAAAATCAACTCCGACAGTGGGATCACATGTCTCTTCGTATCTGCCCTCAGTGAAATATTTCAACAACGATGATTTCCCAACTGTGCTGTCCCCGATCAAAATCAATCGGAACTGATAATCGAAAATTGGCTCAACCATATTGCTGTCACAAAATATTTCCTAGAACAACTTCGTAAATATTTGATGTAAATATTGAATCAATCGCAAATATTCTACGCTATATCTGCTGATCAGCGAATTCCATAAAACCAGAAAACATAGGGCTGGTCAAAGTCAACAATTATTCAGAGTGCGTTTAATAAATTATATTTTTTTACTCAAGATCTTCAAAGTTTTATTTTGTTTACATAATTTTTAGTATTCACTTAAATTGTGTGATTCCTCTTTGTTTTCTTTAAGTTTTAAGAAACTTCTAAATAAAAACAAATCCATGTTACAGTTTTACAAATTCGATTGAAATACTTTAAATAAGTTTTAATTAGATGTTTACTTATATAAATGCGATACTTATGCTTCAGTCAGATTGCACTGTTTTAATAGACATTGTTAACTTATACATCATGAAATGTACCTACATTTTATCTTAAAAAAAAAGCATAGAGTAAAACAAACTGAACTGATTAAGAGTGTTTTCAGACTAAACGCGTTACAAACATATGGAGTATTTGGAATTTGAAGAAAGCTTAATGCTTCAAGATACATAATCCCTAAAGACAGTGTTTTTGTAAAGAAAAATTTAACTCAATGCATCTTTACTTGGTCCACCTGTAGATCAATAACAACTGCGTTCACATCGATTGTACGCTTTCGTACGGACTGCTGAATATGTGATGTTGAATCCGATAAAATTCTGTAAATTGTGAACGAAATATCCTTTGATTCTTATGGTTTATTCAAAATTTATTTGAAAAATGGATCGCTCTACAAGCGAAGAGGTTAATTTTCTCAACTTTTGATGTTCTATTTATTCACTGTTTAATAATGACAACTACTACTTTGATTTCAATTCAATAAAACTAAATAACTTAAAATGACTTTCTAAACCACTTATTATCACGTAAATGAATAATTCTGAGTTTTCGTTGGGAGTATTTCTTTCGATTATGCAGCACTTTCAAACTTGTCCGTCATTCAGTAAAACATGGTTATTTGGTTTATTCCAAGCCACATATTTTTGGCTCGCAATCAGCAAATAAAGGCTTCGCTTAAATAATTAATCAATTTTGTGATCATTCAAAAATATTTTGAGCTTTGCTTCATCCACTATTACAGAGAGTTAAGGTCATATTTATCATAATAAAACAATTAATAATAACATTATTACTTATATTATCCCTTACATTAATTCTCCTCCACAATTTCCAACCAACGACTTGTTAACAGCCTTTCGACATCCTCCTGAAAAATCGAGGACAGAGTTTTGGGTTCAGCATCGTAGGAGGGACTGACACACCCTTGGATGGAGTCTTCATCAAATCCATTCTGCCTGGGAGTACTGCTGCTGATGATGGCCAACTGATGGAAGGTTGAAGTCTCATTAAATTACAAAATCCTTGTTCCAAATTACGTTGAAATTGTTCGTTTGATATTGTATCTTTAAAGACGTTTTCAGGAGACGAAATTTTAGGATTGAATGGTAATCCTGTGGGTGGTCTCATTCATTCGGAGGTACTTGATAAGTTCAGGAGGTCAAACGACAAGGATCTTGAGTTGACCATCAGAAGACGGAGGAAGTAAATTCCAATGCAACTATTTCACTCCAACGACTTTTAACCAACTTTTATCAATATTTGAAAATGGGATTAATTTGAAATAGGCAACCAGTTAAATTTATATGACTTTATATTATTGCTCAGAAATATAGCCATTAATGCTTAAATAAACTCTGGTTAATTATTTTTCAGTTCTACTTCGTCTACCACCCCAGCAGAAGACCAAACTCTCTCCAGACCAATTTCCTTCCCCCATCATTCCAAGATGAACAGAGATTCTCTCTTCGATCTTCTCGACCAACGCAACAAAGAAAACATTCCTAGCAACGTCCACAACACGCCTGTTGCCATGGACCCCTATGACGTCAGAAAGGTGACGGTGAACAGACTTCCAGGTGAACCCATGGGCCTTGAAGTTGACGTCAAACGATCGCTCGGTTCTGACGGTCCGATTCGCGGAGTGTTCGTCAGTCGCGTGACTCCTGGAAGTGCCGTCGACAAAGCGCTATCACCCGGTGGAAGAATTCGAGTCGGAGACGAAATTCTTGCAATAAATGGGACTCATTTGAGTTCAGTTGGTCATTCAGAAGTCCAGCAGATCATCAGTGAGATGCCGCTGAGAGTGGAACTGATCGTCAAATCAAGGAGTGGCAATGATGGTGGTGATAACGATGTCGATAAAAAGGGCGAAGTAACATTTGCCAGACCAAAGATTGAAAGAAAGGAAGAAGAAAGGAGAGAGGACAGCAGATCTTTCATAAGAGGTCGCAAAAAGAACAAACCATTCCTGAATACTCAGTCAGAGATTAAAAGTGAACTTAAACTCGATCTCCAAAACTCGTCAGCCATCCAGGATGAGGCTGACCAACAAGATTCTCAGGGAGGAGGTCGAACAGATGACGGCGACGGCGACGATGCCAGCGACTCTGCCTTCTACGAACATTCCAAAGGCTTCCACGGCGGAGGGGCTGAGACTCCACTTTCGAGTTACATTCTCCAAACTCGGCACTCCTCCATCAAACACGAAAACTTTGAGCATAGAAAATATGCCTTTAAGAAGAGAAGGCAGGATGAGTTGGGTATTTATGTTGAACCATGCATAATAGGCAACCATCACTACTTAAAGGTTTGGTTTATTTTCTGCAAGATTCAATCATTTTAACAATTAAAAAAAAATATATTTGTCAAATAATCGCGCAGGTGGTAGACATGAGTCCTGACAGTTTCTTGTTGAAGCACAATCTCGTCGAGAGAGGAGATCTCCTCGTTTCGTACAATGGTCTCCCTTTGAAGGACGAGGTAAAATCAAGATTCGATTCGATGCTGAGAGACAGGGGAGTGGTTTTGGAAGACGTGTGCTTGGAAATTCTCAGGGAAAGGAATCGAAGTTCAGACAGCCTGAAGAAGAGTTGTTGGAGCTTAAGAGAGAATCTTCTCGACGAAGAAATTACGACAAAATGCAAACGGATCTCATATCCACTGAGGAATCCAGAACTCCATCTCCTACGAAATCCATGAGACCAGTTTCAAGAGATTCTGGAATGGTAGATGGAGGTATTTCCTCCGATGGAAGATGGGGCTGGACACCAGGGACTGAGTCAGAAAGAGAAGACACAAGCAGGGGAGACTCGCCAAGATTTGGTCTCTACTTCTTCGATGAAACTGCAGGAGAAGCAAGCGATAAGGAAAGTGTCAGCCTTGTGAACTTCGGTAAACTACCAAACGGTAACTCAGGCAGGTCGACAAACTCTAAATCCACCAATTCAAGTCAAACTTTGATCAATCAACGACACGTTTCTGCCCACAAACGCAACAATCATACAAAATTTCGTCCTGTTTCGCCAGATTTGAAAGACAAAGATTTAGGAAAATCTTACTCAAACATCGATGATTTCGAAACTGAAACTCAACGCAGAAAAACTTATGAATCGATCAGAGTCGAGGAGAAGTACAAACCTGTTCCATTGCCAAGGAAAACAATATCTTCCAAGCACAGCCTTCCGACCAGGAATGCATCTCCAGAATTCATAGGGAATGTGAACAGCAGCTTCTCAATTCAACCTGAAAAAGTGGATGCAGAAACTTCAACGGATTTGATCCACCTCCCACCTGTAACCTCAATAGACGATGAAATAAGAAATGAAATACGTCATGAAAATGTTTCGCCAATCAAAAATGACATTTCTTCGGTGGCAGCCTCCGCGATTGAAATGCAAGAGAAATTTCAATCATCACTTCAAACGATCTCCAACACTGAAATAAACACAATTCATCCAAATGATTTCCTGAATCTGGCAAATCTCATTAATTTTCTTCTCCAGAATCCTCAGCACTTATCACAACTCTCCAACACGAGACTCGAAGATGAATTATTTCGAGTGAACATCGCTCAAGACATCAGTGGGCTTGGGATAAGCCTGAAAATGACACCTGCAGGGGGACTGGTGCAAAGGATCGAGAGGGATGGACCAGTCGCAAGAGATGGAAACATCAGGTCTCTTGACGTGTTTGGGTATTCGTTTCTAAATGTACCTAGAATTGTAGTTGATCTTGTAATATGTTTATTGCAATTGTTATTATTTTATTGCAAGGTTCATTAAATGGTGTGTGGTTTGACCTGCATTAAAATCATGAAAACTATTTACTCCAGAGTTGGAGATTGTGTTCTAGCACTTAACAATACTCCACTTGTGACGATGTCTTCAACGACTGATCTTCAGAACTACCTGGATTCTTTGAAGCTCTCATCAACTCGATTGATCGTCTGCAGAAACCCACAAACTCTTGCTAAGGACTTTCCAACATCCGGAGGTGAATGATCCCCCTTCATTTATTGCTTGTGTCACATGATTACTGTCAGGTCATACGTGATTGCCTTGTTTAGTCGTGGTTATCAATTCATTTAATGAGTACATAAAAAGATTTGAATCCGGATGAAATTCCATTGCAGACGATAGAAATACGGATGCCTTCGTAAGGGAACTAACGAGAACTTCCATAAGGGTTGAAGAGAGAGAAAAAGTCGACCAGGACCTGGAGTTGGAATTCGTGCTATCCAACCAGCCGACCGACGTGGGCCTCGGTCATGTCGCTGAAATCCTCGGAGTCAACACCCCTTACACGACAGTCATTTATTCAGAGAGGAGGCAGGAACTTGCCACACTGGAGGACATACAGTGCTTCTTCAAGGCTAAGACTTTCCCAGCTCATATCAACCCTCTCGAGGATCCTGAAGTCCCCAGGGTGGAAAAGAGCGGCTCCAACGACTCATTCGACGACGACATGCTGCTCGACGGCACGAGGTGTGGATTCGTATCAAGGGTAGACTCGTTCAAGCGTAAATTCAAGAGGGCTCCCAAGCTCTCTGTTGCTGCCTAGGAGCGCAATCAATCTATGTAAAATACCATGTAATACAATAAACATATTCCAATGTGCTTGCTGCCCAAGGAAGTAACTCAAAAGAGCATAAAGTCTGACAAATATTTGCATGATCACGACTCAACAACGTAATATTAGATCACACAAAATCCCACGACGTATGCAATGCACCAAAGAAACATAATAGTTAGTTTTATTATCAATACAAAATAGGAGCAGTCCATTGAAAACAATGCATTTAGTTCACACCCTTCAATTCGACATCAAAAACGAGCGTGCTGTTGCCGGGGATCGGGCCGTTCTGTTTGTTTCCGTATCCCATGCTCGGGGGGATGGTGAGCCTCCTCTTCCCGCCGACCTTCATCCCGAGGATTCCGAGATCCCAACCGGGAATGACATCTTTCTTTCCCAGTTTGAAATCAAATGGCTTTCCTGATGTTGTGGAGTCAAAAATTTTCCCACTTTGCAGCTTTCCAGTGTAATAGAGCATTACCTAGAATCAAACCAATGTTAGCACAACGACCAGACGACAGTGATTCGGATCAGTCTACCTTCTTTCCATTGACAGCTTCAGGGCCATGACCCTCCTTGAGCTCCTCGACAATCACTCCACCCTTAATGGTTCTCTTCTTTGATTTTTCAGCAGGAGTCTGAGATAAAATAAAATAAAATTACCATCTATAATAATAAATGCAGAAGTAGGGGAGGCACTACCTGGACGGCCTTAGGGACTTCGGGAGTTTTCTCCTCTTTATTTTTGTTCTTCTTCTTTTTCTTCTTCTTCTTCTCAGCTGAAGTTCCTTCGGATACTGATTTCTGTTGGAACAAAATGTTGGTTAGCTGTTACTGATTCAATAAAAATTAGAGCAAGGTATTAGTGCACATCATTCGAACGCAAATTGCAATTAGAACCATTTTAAGCCTCACCTCACTCTCCGAGGGCTCGATCTTCTTCTCTCCATTCTGAGAGACCTTCTTTTCCTTCTTCTTCTTGTCCTTCTTTTGTGGAACTTCAGGCATTTCCTCATCATCATCCTCATCACCAGTCATCTGAAATGATAATTACTTTATAAGAGACTTATATTTGCAACGAGACCCAAATGTAATGTCTGATGAGAGAGACAACATTTTCAAGGGTTGAAACGACCCAATGGCATCATTATAATATCAACCTCAAACATCTCATCTTCCTCTTCTTCATCACACTCCTCTGCTTCATCATCAATGAATGACTGGCAAAAAAATCATTGTAACAAACACTTGCACAGCAAAACATATCAACCAAATCCTCGACTCACCTCTAGTTTTGCCTTCTTTCCAACTGCTGTGAGCTGCTTCAATTTTCTCTTTCCTTTTAATAAATTACACATTGTTACTTAAGCCTTCTAGCAATTGTTAGTCATATTACAAACCTTGTACAGGTTCATCTTCCTCCTCCTCTTCATCTTCAAAATCCTCCCCCTCTGAGAAGTCATCCATGTCGTTGTCCTCGACCAGGTACCCCGTGAGGTGAAGGGATCCTACAAAAACATGAAATGAAAATGGAATCCATAAAACCAAAGCAATCTAGAAGTTTTCAAACAGAAAATCAATTCAACCCTTTTCTTTAATGAAGAGGTTAATATCTTCTCCCATATTGAAATTTAGGTCAAGTTGTTGCTGGTTAATTTTACCAGGAACAAGTGTGCAGATAACGTATTCAACTCCATCCTTCTCGAGATACAGCGTTACTGGTTCAGAACCTTTGCTTTTGTGTGGATCCACAGCTGCCATGGAAATGTGGAAACATTTCTCCACAGTCTGGGAATATTTCTTGCCAGCCTCAAGGCAAAGTCCTGTAGTATTTTTTGCACAATTTAGCAACTGGGCTCCAAAAAACCACAAATTTCAGCATTTTATACACGTGGTGCTCCATATCGGCTAGACATTTCCCGAACATTTAGTAACGAATTAAACATTTAAAAAAGCTAAACAAATTACCCCAAAATGTGCTTTCAACTTCGGACAGTGCAACCATATTTACTACGCGCCTGAACAAAACGAGCAACTAGAACAATCTAGGAAATACGATTTATAGATGCACAATGGCAATACCGCTCTTCCGAAGAAAAGTCAAGTTTCAGAATTTAAAATTAAAACAAAAAAAAATATTTATTTTAATCATTTTTTAATTTAATTATTTTGACATTACTATTAGAATATACTTTTTAGTTCTTAAAAAGGTTCAAACTAAACTAAACTGAACAACTCCTTTTTCGTAATTTATTTAAATTTTAAAAATGGTGTTAAAATGTTGCAATGTTTTTAAGTAGATACTTATTTTGTTAAGCTTAAATTTATGACTATTTGTATAACGAGTTTCGAGATCATGCAAGTCCCATCTAATTAAGCATTTATGAACTGTAGTGAACTGCATTTCTGAAGGTCGATAATGATTCAAATTACGCTTTTAGTTATTAATATTAATTTATTTTAATTACGACGTGACGGTGTGAAGGACATTAGATGAATAAATATTAATCCAGATGTATAAGAAATCCCAGGCGGGAAAAAGTGTTTTGTTTAAACAATAGAATAACCAAGTTAGCCAAAATTTTAAAAGTGTTATATTTATTTAGTGCGATTTCATCTTAATGTGTCCCCTTTCAATATCTCCAGTTATCTCTGCCATTGGGATAAAGTTTAAGTGAAAATATCCCTAGAAGTCCTTTATTGAAGTCCAATGAATAGGCTCGGAGGTTCACTCGAAGATATCGTTTCTGGAGTCTTTTGAGATATTCTTACCAGGCAAATTTTTTCCACATCTATAACGTCTCTTACTTATCCAAATGAATTTCTTGCAGAGCACATCTATTTAATGCATTATTAATGCATCAGTTAATCCTCGAAATTGAACGAATGTGTCTCTATGGCTCATTTCTATACGTTCTTTGATAATCACATTTGAACTTAAGCTTTTGCACCCAAACTCGAAGTAGGGCTATCCACTATTCAGCTGAATTCATTTCAGTTCCCGTATGATATGAGTGCATTCAAGCAGGAGGTAATTTGGTGAGAAGCAAAAAAAGTCATCTCACTGTTTTATGCGAGGGTTACAGTTGAAATGACGTCCCTATACTCAAGTCCGTTTTCAAATGCTTAAAAAATAAATAAGAAATAAATATAATCTAAATTAATTAATTCATTCGGAGACTTTTTGAAGTTTTAATTGCAATGTTTTAATAATTAGCGTTAATTATGAAGAAACCACTAATAATACCAATAATTACCAATTACTTAACAAAAACTTTGTTTCCCACACACCATTAAGTGCGTCCTTTGTTAGCCGTTATAAAATTATTAACTGTTATAAAAATATTAACTGTTACGGACGCATGTAAGATCTTAAACTCATGGCAACATAGCGGTCGAGTTAGGCAGTAATAAAATAGGTTAATGAAAGTTTGATAAGATGTAGGATTGAACCACTCGAGTTCACAGGATCATTCATTCTCCATAGAATGACAGATGGAATTTTAATATAGGTTTAATAAATGATATTGAATAAAATAATTAAACAATAGTTGAACAAAAAGGACCTACTTCGTGGCTCTGAAAGGATCACATCGCTTCAATCGATTCCTTCATGGCACCTTCCTTCCTTCCATTTGTTAAGGAGGAAACTCCACCTCAGCGGAACTTTTTTTTGTCCTCTCCGTCCTCAGGCTTATCTCTTTTTCTGATGACCTCATTAAGTAGGAGGACAATATATTCATTTAAATAATAATAATAATAATAATATTATTATTATTATGTAATAATAATAATAATATTAATTACGTTAATAATTAATAAGATTAATAACGTTAATTAATCAACTTTAAGTATTTTCATTTGATATTTGAATAAGAATGGACTTATATGTTATCGATGTTTCTTCGATTCTTTGTCTTCATAGCTGCCGTCATCGTCGTCGTCATCGTCATCACCATCACCACCACCATCACCACCACCACCACCACCACCATCATCATCATCATCATCATCATCATCATCATCACCATCATCATCACCATCATCATCATCACGAACAGCATAAATCACTTCCACGCATCACTGGATAGACAATGGAATTGACCAATCAATTCATTAGAATGGCTCTAAAGAATCCATTCATTCCAATCATTCTTTCTCTCCCCACTCATCCAGCTATCCAGCTACGGATGTCCTGGAAAACATCGATGGACGCCTCACTCAACAATGGAAATAATATCGATGTTTCTAAATCAACCTCTGCTTTTCTCAGGATTCTCCTGGTTACCCGGATAGAAGTAGGACTCCTATTGGTCGTTTCATTGGCGCGCTTGTTACAAGCTCCTCCCACCCTTCTATTTATAAGGACTCGAGTCGTCTCGTGCCAAAAAAATTGTTCGTCTATGGGGGTTTGAGTTTCTCGTGACAACAGAGAATTATAAAAGATAAATTATTCGGAATAATAATAATAAAAACATCACATTTAAGTAGATAATCTGGGAGTATAAAGTAGTTATATTCGAAATAAAATTAAATTCATACTTTCCGTTGTAATAATTGGAAATTTAAAAGGCGATAGAAGTTAGCGACTTGACTTAAAGTTAGGTTTGAAAGAATTCTAAGAAACATTATTCGTCATGTCTCCTGTCTTTATCGTCTGCCTTGTGACGATATTCTTTGTGCCCGCGGAAGGTGAGAATCATCATCATCATCATCGCCATCGTCATCGTCATCGTACTTTAGTAACTGATTAAATACACTCACGATGTCAATAATTATGTTTATAATCGACAGTCATGTAATAATTTTCATTTAAATATATTTCACATCACCTCAAGAATAGCTCTCCATCTTAATGTAGGCATCGTTAACATCTCCAACGTCATAAGACGTCGAGTGAGAGCCTTGCACATGCACACATACTGATATGAATGCAAGAGTTTCAATGCCACAAGAACATCAAAGAGACGAGGTGAGGGACCAGTGACACGTGGTGGACCCACTTGTTCAGTGGTCCTCGCTGCCCCAGATTAAGACGTTCAATGGTCGACTGCAGAAGCCAATGACGCGCTCTTAATGACATTTGTTTGTCATTTGATGTCACAAGTCTGATCGGGGTTAAGTTTTGTAAAGTCATTTTACAAGCGGAAAGGATTGTTGGATTGTTGGATCATGCAAGAGTAAATAAATGAAAATAAAGTTATCACTTAGGACTTAGGACTTAGGATTGTTGGATCATGCAAGAGTAAATAAAGTTATCATTTAGGAGATCATTTTTCAAGATTATCTACGAAATCTCCGAATTTTGTTAAGTACCACATGGACCTCAATCATCAATTTTTAGAATGTCAAGCTAAAAAATGAACAAATTGTAAATATTTGTAGAACATCAAAGAATACTAAGAAAGGCTTATAGAAAACTATTGGAAATTAATCACATTTTTCGTCAAGTTTAACGGAGGTTCTTCCTGGAAATACTTGAAATGACTGCGTGTACATACGTAGTACTTAAGTACATCACTTTCACTTTAAGAATTAATTACAACGATTGTAACGATCTTTAGTTGGAATTGTAAGTAATGAAACAACAAGCATGTTACATGTCGTCTGCTTTGTAAACCTTACAAAGGCGCCGCCTGTAAATTTACAAATAAATGTTTTCGCAAGTGGAGTGATTTAATCTGGCAATAATTTGTACTTGCTACGTTGTCATGGAAGTCGTGTACTTCAATGATCCAATGTTATGATTGAAAGGCGCTAATTTTTATTAAATCATCTAAAATAATCTTTATTATTATTATTATTATTACTATTAATATTAATATTATTATTATCATCAATTAATTAATCATTAATTCAATGACATGTACATCCAACTTCCTGATAAATCAATTTTGCCACAAGAACATCTGCCCGTGGTCACTGTGTGATTATGATGATGATGATGACGACGATGACGTCGACGATGATGATTTTAACGGTATGATGGTTACGACGATGATGGTGGTGATTACATTTGGTAATGTTACGAAATGCAATGTGCCTACTTGCTGCTGATCCCCAATCAAGTAATCGCGCACGAAGCCATTGTCGTTGTGTCGTTGTGTCGTTGTGTGTTCGATACAACCCCCTCAAACACAAACATGTTTGCTCTTCAATTAGTTCTGTGGCGTCTGTTGGAAACATTTGATGACGTCAACAACAACAACTTGTCACACTCATGCTAGAGATGCCAAGCGATGATACACAATTGAATTACTACATCACGAGGTGATTAACATTTCCTCATTCGGTTCAAGCGATGACCTCCACGCGACACTTCCATAAATATTCCAAGCATTCCAACAAATATCCTCCAATGGATTCAATGGACGGATAACGAATCTCCTTCGTGAGGGTCACATCGCAATGTGAGGACATCACTACGCTCAAGTGATGTCATTGACACCTGTTAAATGACATCTTAGTGACATGAGTCATTTGTAAACGGATGTTTCAAAGAATCTGTAAATTTATGCATTAGCATTTGTTGAATGCATTTTAGTCATTTATCTTAACAGACTGCATCAGGCCATCGCCACCATCATCATCATCATCGTCATCGTCATCGCCGTCGTCATCATCATCATCATCATCGCAATCGTCCTCATCACAATAATCGTAATCATCATCTTCATCTTTATCCACTCGAGCATCTTAATTAATGCACGGAGCATGTCAGCCACAGAGTGTCATCTCCAGCTGATGTTTGAACAGCAATCTCAGCAACCGAGGTTCTTGTATGAGTAACAGTTTCTCGCATTTCATTTGCAGGATTCACTTCCTGTCGTCCAAATCCGTGCAAGAACAATGCACCATGCACCAAGAATCGCTACCATGAAGCATCCTGCAAGTTAGTGTCTTTTCGTACCGCCAAATGTTGGATGTTTTGGAAACAAAAGTCACATCTTCTCGTAAGATTTCCTCTTTGAAGTTCTTTATGTCGAACCGACCTCACTTTCAAACAATCCATTCCTCCGTTGCACTGTCCATGCTGCTACTCCTCCTGCTCCTCCTCTTCCTCTTCATCCGGCAGTCTTTCCATCTCAACCCCTCCTCATAAAACTGGGAATTGCATGTGACAAGCTCAGCGCGTCACGGTATCACGAACCAGCAATCAGTCTCACACGGACATTGAGCTAACGAGAGTAACGTGCAGCTGGTTGGTTGCGTGTTGCCATTGTCTCGGTGAGGTTTCCAACTCGTGGGAAAGAAAACTTGCCGGTCGTCAGCGGTAGGAACAATGGATCGACAATTAGGGGCACGTATCTCCACCGAGGCCGCCAAGACAAAGCAAACATAAATTTAGCTCTGCTTTTTAATATCTCTTCACTGACTCTTCTGCTTGTCATCCGGCAGTTGAATTTTAATCGATTTTCATTCAATTTCATTGAATTACTTTACATTTCATTAGCCACATCACAGATGAAAAGCAATAACAACAACATAAAATATTAATAACAACAACAACAACAACAAAAACAACAACAACAATAACAACAATAGCAATAAATGGCAAAGTGATCATTTGAATTTCACTCAGTTGTTCGGAGGAGTTCAGGGGCGAATATTGTCAACACGAGAATCCATGCCACCCTTCTCTGGGGAGGTGTTTCAACGGAGGCACGTGTCATGTCCTTGAGACGTTCACTGGAGTCGATGCCAACTGCGAATGCCCAATCGGTAGATTCTTATCCTTTATGTTAACATAAACTAACATAAACTATCATAAATTAGCATAAATTAACTTATTAATTTATAATGAGTTAACATGAATTTAAAGCAAAATTTGCGGGAAAATGTGGCTACAAAATAGGTTTTGTCATTTGATTTCTGCCATTTTGATTTATTGAGAAATAAATCATATAAAAATATCTTCATTGGAAGATTGAAAATAAAATGCTGACCTTCCAAAGGTTACCATGGAAGCATGTGTGAAATTGAAGACGAGAAAAGTGCCTGCTACAACAACCCGTGCCTTAACGGGGGTTCTTGCTCCCTCGAAGGATCCCTCGACAACTTCAGGTGTGCCTGTCCTGCTGGATATATGGGTTAGTTGAAAGGTCAACGAATTGACCGACATTTTGTATAGAATGATATTTTGTTAAGACTATCAGGAGTTTCTGGGTTTCGAACTCGGAGCGTAAGGATTGACAAGGTATTGTAGACTGATATTACTGACCGGCGTAAACATTCTCTTATTCAGGGTTCAAATGTCAGAACCGTGACTACTGTTCCTCGCAACCATGCCTCAACGGAGCCAAATGCATCCCGACAGGAAGTGGACACAAGTGCAGTTGTAGGGAAGGATTCACCGGAAATAACTGTGCCAATGATGTCGACGAGTGCCTTCGAAATGCGAGCCTCTGCCTTAACGGTGGAACGTGCGAGAACCTTGTTGGAGATTATAGGTTGGTGCCTGCTGGAATCAAACTTTATGTCGGTAACTTGAACTTTGGTGACGAATGAAATTTATCTTGTATGGATTTGACTTTGCACGAGTCTTAACCCGATATTTGGAAAATTTGTTATTGGACGTCCAAAAACATTTGAAACGTAAAAGTTGGTGCTATATAAATCATTTTGAATTCATGTAGATGCCGATGTCCATCGGTGTTCGTCGGTAAAAACTGCGAGAACCGGTACGTTCCTTGTTCTCCTTCTCCATGTCTCAACGGAGCTATCTGCCATCAAACTGGATCCTCTTCACACAAATGCATCTGCTCTCCAGGTATAAAACTCTTCAAATTAGTTATTCCCAAACATCATCGTAATTATTTTTCAATAACACGATTGTGAAACTTATCTCTAAAATGAAAACACCGATTTGCATTCAGGATTCACCGGTTCGAACTGCGAGGAAAACATCGACGATTGTCTGGGAAGTCGTTGTGCTTCTCATTCAACCTGCTTGGACGGAGTGAGGAACTACACCTGCATTTGTCCTCCTCAATGGACAGGTGAGTGAGCGATTTGACGCATCTTCCACGTTTGATTGCGATCCAGGTAAGGCGCCAGTTGCTAGGAATTGAGAGGAAGGCTTTATTGATTCTCAAGTCAATGTGTCGGTCCAGGCACTTCCATTGATCTCATACCAACACAAGTTTTCTTGCCGCATGTTATTATTATTATTATTATTATTGTTGTTGTTATTATTATTATTATCATTATTATTTTATTCATTCAACACAACCGCAAAGGCTGGAAAGTCAGGTCTCAACAAGACTCCACAGGCAACAAAAACAACAATAATTTCAACTTAAATCTAAAAAGTAAAGTCGAAACAAAAACATTCTATCCTTCTTTTTTAACTGAATTTCAATATCATCCCAGAATCTTTCTAAGTTTGTGAGCTGTTCCATTGAATGCAATCTTCTGCACCTCATACTGGCTCGGTTTATTATTATTATTATTGTTATCGTTATTATTATTATTATTATTATTTATTATTATTATTATTATCATTACTATTAATATTATTGTTATTGATAGATGCTATTATTGTTATTCTGTCATTTGTTTTGAGAACCATAAAAGTGCCATGCAGAGTATTCAGTGTCACATCAAACATCATACCTTCTTTCATTCAGTTGGGTGCATGCATTCACACCATGCAAGAGATACGCATTCATCCAATTCAATTCTTCCATTCATAGGTGCATTTCATCACCAATTTTTATTGTAGGGCTTTTTTGTGACGAAGATGTGAATGAGTGCTTGTCAGAGCCCTGTAAGAACGATGGAACTTGCCACAACCAGCCCGGTTCCTACCTCTGCACCTGCGTGAACGGATGGGCTGACCACGACTGTAGCGTCAACATCGACGACTGTGCTGGAAAACTCTGCTACAACGGAGGGACGTGCCACGACAGGGTCGGATCCTACTACTGCGAGTGTCCCTCTGGCAAGACAGGTCTGTTGCCTTCTCCGTCGTTCTCCTTGTTTTGAACAAGTTGCATATCCGTCCATAACTTTCGATTGCCTATTATCAGACGTGGTCGAATTAATAGCATGCGAGTGTTCGACAGCGAATACAAAGACCACAAACAAGTGGAAAGAACAAAGCACTTGAAGTTTGTTTAAGAGGTTTGCATCACGCGATCAGGCAGTAGATAACTTGTAAATCTCAATGCCAGGACATTACAGGGAGGAATAATTTACGTCTGCCACGTGAGACAACTTCACGAATACAATGCCAGAGTTTTTAGCGGCTTGACAGTCGTTCCGAAGCGCATTAATCTGGACACGTGTGATATCATCCTTAAACCCTTAAACAACTCTTCTTCCAGGGGTGTGAATCTTAAAACTTTCTCGATCGTTATCATCAGCAACACTCGCGTGTCAAACTTAAAAACACATCGTTCTCACGCTACCTTGTGTTTTACTTTCAAATTTTTCGAACCATAAATAAGCCTTGGATTTCCAAAGTTTGCTCTGCAGAATTTGCGGGATTTGATAATCTTTCTCCTCTCAACATTCGTCACGGAGATTTCATGTTATGAAGTGACGAAGCTGTAAATTGAAAGTTCACATAAACTAAATTAGAATTGACAACGTAATATTTCTCAATAAGGTATTTAAATTTTCAAATAAGGTATTTAGATTTCTCAGCAATATTGACACAACTACAAGAACATATCACGGCCTCGACTGAAGAGTTCCAACTTCCACTCCTCCAGGTTTTCGTTGTCACCTGGACGATGCCTGTCTGAGCAATCCATGCCACCTGGGTGCAAAGTGCGAAACTTCTCCAATAAATGGAACCTACATCTGCTCCTGCCCTCCTGGGTGGAGTGGAAAGGATTGTACCGAGGATATCGATGAATGTCAAGGATGTGAGTCTAATTAATTGTTGGTTGAATTAAATAGCATTTAAATGCATAAATTAATCTTTTGTCTTCTTTTCAGATACCTTGTCTCCATGTGAAAACGAAGGCACCTGTATTAACATTCCGGGGTCGTATGGATGCCGTTGTGCACCTGGTTTCTCCGGGGACAGATGCGAAGTGAACATCAACGAATGCGAGTCAAATCCGTGCCTCAACGATGGGACTTGTCTCGATGCCACTGGGAAATTCAAATGCATTTGCCAACCAGGTTCGACCTGAGCGATGTTTTACGAATTAGGTTTCATGAAGGAGATTAATTGCAGAACTTGATCTCCACTTAGGTTAATCCTTTCTTTTGAGACGATCCCTGGACAAAGAAGCCAGAGCCGTTTCTCAATAGAAGTGCTAATTTGCAAATTGCATAAAAATTACGGGGGATCATTTGTCATCTTTATTGTTGCGAATGCATCTGCATGACTGCTCTCACGACGCATTGAAGACACACTGTGTTTGATTAAGAACGACTGATTCGATAACGTCCTTCCGTCTAATCTCCACGCGGACCTCCTTAACGCTCCGATGCTCCAGACGTGTCATCGTTTCCACCTCCAGCCGATGCGCTTTTCCGGAATCTCTCCAACTTCAAACACGTGTTGCAGTTCCGTTCCTCTGCTTCTCATGGCCTCAAATATCGATGCATCTTCAGATGTCAAACTCGGATAATGGGCTCTAGGTCCACACGAGTTTACTCGATCCAAGACGTAGCTACATTCTCTCAGAGGATTACGCAGTGATGGGATGTTTGTGCTAAAGTGATTGGCGTTCTTTTGAAGTCACTGATGCGACTGCAAACATTTGCTTTCACGGAAGTAAAAACTTTGTTAGAAGTTCAACACTTTCATCAAACCATTTCAAATCATTTCATCTCGTTTGGAGAGAAATTCCAGATTGAGATGTTGAAGACATAAATCTTGTTCAAATGTTCTTAAATTAAAACAGCACAATGCTTTGCTGGCCACGTTTGAATTTCTTTTGAATTTGTCTTTCAGACGGGATTATGAGCTTATTGTTCCTCAGTCTAGCGGCTCTTCAACGTTTGAAATAATTAATCAAAGAACTTAAATAATTATCAGCGATATATCATAATATCCGTTCTATTACATCCCTACATGGCAGGCTACACTGGCATCAGGTGCGAAATGAACGTAGACGAATGTTCCAGCAACCCTTGTTTGAATGGAGGGGCATGTGTCGACGGCGTGGCTTCTTACGAGTGCCAGTGTGGCAGTGGATTCGAGGGACTCGACTGTGAAACGAAGGTGAACTTCTGCCGCAACAATCCGTGCAGGAACGGAGGAAGATGCAATGAAGGAGTTGAAAAGTTTAGTTGCACGTGTCCCAAAGGTGAGTGGGTCCTAAGAGGCATTAAGTCCTTATTCATAATCTTTCAAAGCTCTATTGCTACATCAGTCATTCAATGCTGATTCCTTTATTTTGAAATACGAGGCTCTTGTGCAATTGTGCGTTCCAAACCCATTCAGGGTATGACGGTCCTCACTGTGAGGTCGACATAAACGAGTGCGAGGGTGTGACCTGTGGGAGAGGGCGCTGCATTGACCAGGTGGGGTCGTACAGGTGCGAGTGCAACCCGGGATTCAGAGGTCAGAGATGTGACCAAGAAGTGGACGAATGCAGCAGTGGACCTTGCATGAATGGGGCAACTTGTAAAAACCTCATCAATACTTACGTCTGCCTGTGTCTTCCTGGAACTAATGGTGGGCGATAGTATTTTATTTAAATTAATTATGCGTATTGTTAATAATAATATTAGTTTTAATTAATTAATTCATTCATTCAAAAAGTTCCTCATGGTAATTCCCAAATTGGATCGACATCTTGGAATGACGTCACTCTTTCTTTTAAGTCCCCTTTTGAATTCAATTATAGATCAATTTTCAACTGCAGTGCTTTGGCTTAAAATTCATTTATCATTTAAACTGCCACTGAAGGGTCGAGATGCGAAGTTAACATCGACGACTGTCAAAGTACTCCCTGTCAGAATGGAGGGCATTGCGTTGATCACGTCAATCACTTTACCTGTTCATGTCTACCTGGTTTTACCGGTGAGTTCTCGTTTCATTTTAACCAATAAGATAAAAAAATATTGGTCTATACTTCAATTACTGATTCTTGTTCTTTATATGTCGTCCATTTGCCAAGATATTTCCAGGATGTAGGAATGAATAATAACCACTTTTCGAAATAATTTGGTGATTGCAAGTTTTAAATTAAAGTGCTGCCATTGCAGTTTCAGCCAATCAAATTAAAGACAAATATTTCTTAATGGGATCTGTTTACTCACATCTTACTAATTCATGAATCTCGTTTTGGTGATAAGGCTTCTTGGGCAACCTTAATATTTTCATTGAAGCCTAATGATGACTTCAAACAATTGAGTGATAGGAAGACAAGTTCTAATTACATGTCGACCTCTTGATGATGTTTCATCGTGTGCCATCGGGTTTTGTGAAGTCTCATTCATACTTTCTAAGCAAATTCAGTGTCCACGCACGTCTCAGTCGTAAATCAACATGTATCTGAGATCGACGTTTGCTGAAAACGAGGTTCCAATGCTCTTTTGACTGACAATCTTTTCGCGACGACTTTTCATGCCTTCATCTCTCATTCAGCTCGTTACGATGATAAATATACCTTCGTGTCAAAGAATCTTCAACAAAATTTATATATTCCGGTTGATCGGTCGACAGCCAAGGTAATGAAACGGTAGCACAATAGACTACGTAAATTTACCAGAGAAAGCAATGAAACTAATTTCACGAGGTTTAGAAGGCGTGAGAATGAGCTTTAGAGTCATTTCACATGACAAAGTCACAATAAAAGTCAACAGACACGCTGCGGCATTTTTAAGAAGTCCCAGGCACCTTCGTCATTCAATATTTCAAATGCTCAGAACGTCTCGCTGGGTCTGAGCATTTGAAAATTGAATACAGTCGTAGTCGTTGAATAAACTTCAAATGTAAACGTGGGCTCAAGCTGAGGTTGAATGGTTAACGAATCGTTGATTGATTTATCGAGCGAATAAATCCATGCCAGGCATGGATGTGTTGATGCAAATGCTGATTGATTCGGTCATTAAATGCTGATTGGTTTCAATGACCAGGTTCGACCTGCGAAGTAAACGTAAACGAATGTTCATCAAATCCGTGTTTGAACAACGGACGGTGCACGGATTTGATCAATGGATTCAAATGCGAGTGTCCTCGTGGTTACAATGATTACCTGTGCGCATCTAAAGTCGACGAGTGCCTCAGCAATCCATGCCTCAACGGAGCCACCTGTATCGATGGCATAAACAGGTATAATGATGCAGGTCATTCAGCGACATTCCTTTATCTTATCTTATTAATATCGTTTAAAATCAGGTTTGATTGCAAATGTCGAGAAGGATTCGAGGGAATAAGGTGTGAGAAGGAAACTGACGAATGTCTGTCCAATCCTTGTCAACACGGAGGTACATGCATTGATAGACTGGGGACTCACTCTTGTTCATGCGCTGCTGGCTTTGAAGGTTGATAAAGTTGATCAGGAAAACGATGCACATGAGTCTAATTAATTTTATTTATTTGATAATTATTACAGGAAAAACTTGTGAAATTAATACGGATGAATGTGCTTCCAACCCATGTGCTCACGGAGGTCAGTGCGTGGACCAAGTGGATGGATTCGAATGTTTTTGTCAACTTCCTTACATCGGTCCCACGTGTCTGACAAAACTCGATCCGTGCGCAAACAACGAATGTCGATACGGAGCAAAATGCATTCCCGACAAAAACTTTACGAATTACACTTGCCGGTGTGTGGTGGGATTTGTAGGTGAGCACTCGACTAGTTTTTCGATAGTTCAGCAAGTCAAAAACTTAATGACTGCCGCAGAGAAATTAGGTCATAAAATTGGGTTAACTTTAATCTCTAGGACGATTCTGCAATGAAGACATTGATGAATGCCTGCTGAATCGGCCATGCTTCAATGGAGGCACTTGCCTGAATACACAAGGCTCCTACGTCTGTCAGTGTCCCATTGGTCGGGAAGGAAAGAATTGCGAACTAAACCCCGATGATTGTCAACCAGGTGATTATATTTCAAATTATCTTTCTCCCGCACTTTAAACACCCGAAATAACGAATTGAACCACTTGAAACATCGTCGATTAGATTCCTGTCTTAACGGAGGAACTTGCATCGATGGTCTGAAAGATTACGAGTGTCAGTGCCGGGACGGATTTGAAGGAAGAAACTGCCAGAATGAGTTGGACGAATGCAGTTCTTCTCCATGTCAGAACGGAGCTACCTGTGTGGACTTCGTTAATTCTTATGCCTGCAAGTGTATGCCTGGTTTTAGTGGAATGCAGTGTCACATCAACGACCAGGATTGCACCGACAGGTGAAATTGAGTCATAAGTTGCTTCCAAAAGTGCACTCGAATCTAGCTTATCGACCCGTTATTTGCAGTTCTTGTCTATTCGGAGGCACGTGCATCGACATGGTGAATGCTTTCAAATGCCTATGTAGGCCTGGTTTCAGTGGCACGAATTGCCAGCACGCACAAGACCCTTGTAGAGAACGGTCCGATTATTGTCTTAATGGCGGAACCTGCATCGCCATGATTGAAGCTCCAAAGACGTTCGACGTACTGTCACCTTACGGCACAAAATACTTTCCAGTTTGTCACTGCTCGGAAGGATTCGTTGGAGAAAGATGCGAAAGTTTTATCGACTGGTGCAGCCAATCACCGTGTTGGAACGGTGCAACATGTCATTCAGTGGCCAATCAATTCAAATGCTCCTGCAGACCTGGCTATACAGGAGCATTGTGTGATGTCAGGATGATTTCTTGTGATGCTGCTGCTGTCATCAAAAGTAATTAATCTTAGAGCTTTGTCAGTGACCCATTAAAATACAAATAAATTTATGTAATTTAACAGAAGTTGCTAAAAAGTCTTTGTGTCAAAATGGTGCTGCGTGCGTAGATGTTGGAGCCACACATTTCTGTCAATGCAAGTCAGGTTACGAAGGCAGTTATTGCGATAAGGCGATCAACGAATGTTCTTCTATGCCTTGTAAGAATGGGGCAACATGTCACGACCTCGTAAGCAGTTACAACTGCTCCTGTCCATCAGGATTCCAGGGCACTCATTGCGAATTTAATATCGATGAATGCGAAACTAAACCTTGTCAAAACCTCGGTGAGTTTTTTATTGCAGTGTTAAATTTTTTGATCATATCATTTTGATTCTACAAAGAAGATCTCATTTAATAAGGAACGTGCCATGATTTAGTCAACGGATTTCGCTGTTCGTGTCCTCATGGAACTGAGGGATTGCTGTGCGAGATTGACATTGACGATTGCAAAGGCAATCCCTGCATGAACAATGGAACCTGTAAGGACAGAATCGGACGTTTCCACTGTGAATGTCCTCGTGGTTTCAGCGGCAACAGATGTGAAGGGGACATGAACGAGTGCCTATCTAATCCGTGCTTCTCAAATGGATCGTTTGATTGCATTCAAGCGCCTGGTGATTACAAATGCCTCTGCAAACCAGGTTGGAAAGGAAAGCAATGTCGGGAGAAAGTTCTTCTTTGTGCTGTCGGCAGCTCAAGAGTGCCTTGTGAAAATGGAGCAACTTGTGTTGAAACCAACAATAATACGAGTTACTGCATGTGTCAAAAGGTTTTTAAATTGAAAATTTAAATAAATTCATAATATTTCCGAGATCAATTACTGTTACGAGCGCCAGGTGATGTTGCATTTTTAGGGGTTTTCCGGTGATCGTTGCCAATACAAACACCTTCTTTGCGATGCTGACCCATGCCTAAATGGAGGAACGTGCATTCCTGGTAAATCTTTTTCCAGATGTATGTGTCCTATTGGATATGGAGGGGAAAGATGTGAACTGAATGCCCAAAACAAGTGCCTTCTTAATCCTTGCTTGCACGGAGGAGCGTGCCTAAGTTTTGAATCTTATTACGAATGTGATTGCCCCAAGTTCTGGAGTGGAACTCATTGCGAAACTTTTGATGAGTCATTCCAAGGAGGAATCAAGAAATCATTTCAAACATCTCAACATTTTGTGGAGTGTTTGCAGAATAACTGCTCAGCAAAAATTGGCAATGGAGTGTGCGATGTAAGTAATTTGTATTAATGATGTTGGTGTTATTACCTTTGCATTACATTGCCAGAAATATTTCAAAACTGAAATTTTATTCTAAGTGATTTTAAATTTAAGTTATCTATTTGCTTTAAGTGGTTATTAACAAATGTTATTTCACTACTTCTGATTTATGAATATGAAATTTTTTCTAATGATAACTAAATAATTTTTCAGAAAGAATGTGACAGCTACCAATGCAACTATGATGGCTTTGAGTGCAGCTATAACAGCAGACCTTACCACAACTGCAGTTCAGTTCGACTACATGCTACCAGGTGCTTTGAGGTTTTCAACAATGGCATTTGTGATAAGGAATGTTCCGAGGAATCCTGTTTGTTTGATGGCTGGGATTGCATGGAACACAAAGTGGAGCAGTGTGATCCTCTTTACGAAAACTACTGCAGTAGACATTACTCTGATAGCCACTGCGATAGAGGTTGGTGTGAGGGCACAATTATTAATAATAATAGATTTCATGAGATATTCATTCTTTTTGCTTAGGTTGTAACACTGAAGAATGTGGATGGGATGGTCTTGATTGTGAGCCACCAATTTCCAGCATTGAATCCAAACAAGAAAATCTGGCCACTGGAATTTTGGTAGTCGTGGTGATGGCTACTCCTGAAGATTTTATTGACATTGCCCCTCACTTCCTGAGACAGCTGGGACTTCTATTGAGGTCTGTTCCAAGGTTGATGCACGACTCCCGGGGTAGGGAAATGGTATATCCGTGGTCCCAATCAATTTCTCGAGTTCATTTGAGAAACAAACGAGCTCCTCAAGGATCCATGTTAGGGTGAGTTTTCTGGTATCAAACGTCTGATAAATTACACACGATCACCAACAGTAGTTTTAATTGTTAAATGCATTACTAAACACTTAAAAGTTGTTGATTGATTCCTCACTAATAGGAGTCAAGTACACATGAAACTTGACAACAGCAAGTGTAAGGACCAATGTTTCACTACTACAGAAAGTGCATCAGAATTTTTAGCTCAGTCTTTAAGAACGGGATGGAAATCAGAAGTTCCAATTTACTCTGTTGCAGGTTTTTACAGTGCCACAAGATTTAAAATTTGATACCGTTATTTGCTGAATTTGTGTTGAGTGCTTATTGATGGAATAATTTGGCATTACTTTGAAACATCAGAATAATTAGTTTTGATTTCCAGCTGAACCAGATGGGAACTCCAAATCTGTTCCTGTGGTCCTAATAGTCGTTTGTGCCAGCTCCATGGGAGTTATATTTTTTGTTATTCTGGTTCTTTTCAATGCAACCAAAAAAAGGAGGAGTGGTTTAACATGGTTTCCTGAAGGGTTTAAGAGATGCGTCCCAGCTCTTAACATTGTCAATAAATCGAAAAGCAAAGGGTAAGCAAAGAGTTTCATGCTTTACTGATTGCATGCAGTGGTTGAATACTTTTAAGATTGGGTAAATTTACTAAATATCAAATTGATTATCATGTTTCATTGAAACAGACAGAATAGCATGTCAGTGTTAACAAGCAGCCAAATAAGTTCAGAAACAGCCCCCACACAAGGCCCTCAGGATCCACAGCAAAGTGAAGTTTATGACAATCCTCCGAAAAAGATGAAAGTTTGTATCAGTTTGACCTTAAAATAAATCGAATCACTGAATTAAAGATTAAATTCAAAATCCATTAGATGATTGAAGATGAATCAGAAGTTCTTGAGCAAAGGAAGTGGTCAGAGAGGCATCTGAGAGCAGCGGGCATCAAGAAAGTAACTCTCTCCGTACCAACTCCTCCGTTTCAGGAAGGAGATCAACTTGAATCTCCCATATCCTGCCATGACAAATATTTCATGAATAAACCATCAGACAAAGAACTGGTAGACATCAGAGGTCCAGATGGATATACACCGTTGATGCTGGCTTCTTCAATTTCTCGCAAGAGAAGCTTAGGAGTTTCTGGTTCAAAGTCTAGCGATTGCAGTGATGATGGAGTAGCTACGATATCAGATCTGATCAGCCAAGGGGCCACCGTCAATGCCACCACAGATACAACAGGTAGACGTGTTTCCCTGACGTTCTCATATATCTGCCCAAAATTTAAATAAAAATTTAATTCAGGCGAAACCCCACTGCATCTGGCAGCAAGGTTTTCAAAAACCGAAGCTGCAAAGCACTTGCTTGAGGCAGGAGGAGACCCAAATGCTCAGGATTGCAACGGGAGGACACCACTCCATGCAGCCGTAGCAGCCGATGCCAAAGGCGTTTTCATGGTAAGCGAGAAGAAAGACTTCCGAATGCTTGTGGAATGTGGAATAGTGCAACAGTTTTCCTATCCAGGTACTGTTGAGACACCGAGCTACAAAAGTAAACGCCCAAACTGACGATGGAAGCACGCCCTTGATGCTGGTTGTGAGATTGTCTGTCGAGGATTTTGCAGAGGAGCTCATTAGTAATGAAGCCGATGTCAACTTTGGAGACAAAAATGGCATGTTTTTATTTTTCGACTTGCTTTTAGCTTTGTAATATCAATTGTTTCCATTGTTAAAGAAAGAAATGCTTATTCAGACAAATTTCATACAATTTTTGTTTGTCAAATTATCTCACATTTTTGCATGGTCAGTGAAATTAGTAAGTCTTATTGGAGGGATGTTCTCATAGGATTAATATCTCGAACCCACGTAGCTTTCCTGCTGCCAAAATGATATTTTATTTACATAAGCTCTATTTACTTGTTGGCATGCTAATAATTAAGTTTACGTTTAATAAATAAATAAGTTTTTTATTTTAAGGCAATTTATTCAAATCACTTCACAGGAAGAACAGCTTTGCATTGGGCAGCTTCTGTGAACAATTACAGAGCAGCCCAACTGCTACTTGATAAAGGAGCCAACAAAGATGCACAGGATGCACATGAAGAAACTCCGTTGTTTGTGGCTTGCAGAGAGGGAAGCTACGAGACTGCCAAAGTCCTTCTATCCCACAAAGCCAGCACAGACATAGCAGATCATATGGATCGTCTTCCTAGAGACATTGCAGCTGAGAGGTTGCATGACAGGCTCATAACCTTGATTGATGACACCAAAAAGGTCATGGATGAAGAAGATTCAACCCATCTTTCTAATAATTTAGCTCGTCCTCTAAATGGGGATTGTGGATCAAATCCTCTGCAGACATCAAATTCCAGGGTCAGTTTACAAATATTATGTACAAGCATCTGTTGAATAATTAAGAAAAGATCACGGCTATAACACTTTGTTTACAAGCCAAATGGCTACCAAACGTTCTATATACAGAGGTGGGAATGCTGCCAGGGCTCAGCAATCAAAAAACAATTCAAATTAAATATAAACAGAACTAGACTTTCTTTTTAAATGTCTGCCAACATTATTAACCAAAGTTAAGTTGCAAATGTAAATTTTCATAAAAAATTATTCTGCAGCATAAAAAATTAAAGAAGCATCAAATGGACAGCGATGAAACACAATCATTGCTTTTGAAACCCAATGGCCTAATGCAGGGATTCAGTTATTCTGCACAAAAGAGAAGGGAAAATGTACAGAATCAGTTTGTTGCTCATAAGTTTTTAGAAATGCCTCCATCTTATGAGAGTGCTTGTGGGGGAATGTCAGAAGAAGCAAGCTGGTTTAATGGTGTGCCACTTGGAAAAAATTCATTTGTTGATCAGACGTTTGTCTTCAAAGAAGTCGGCATCAATCATGATAATATGATTAACGAGAGATTGATAAGTTCTTTGACTCCTCATCATGGAAACTCAAACACTTACTCCCAGTATCCATCTAATTTTCCATCTACTTCCATGCCCTCTCAAATTGTCAAGCAATCTGTGAACGTGTCAGATTATGCTCAGGAAATAGGAGCTTCATGCAACAGTCATCAGGGTTTTGACTTCAATGCTTCCTATCCAGTATTCCAAATGAAAGGTATGCACGGAAGTGAGCAATTTCATGACTTTTCTCAAAGTTCAAGGTCACCAGATGGCAATCGCCTCCTTAACACCTATTGTCAACAGGCAAGTCCACCTTCTGAGAACAGTAGGACCAGTTCTATGGAAAGCAAATTCAGTATCAGGAATAGTCTAAAGAAACTTGCTGTGCAGTCTTCTCAGAAGTCAAACAAAAAGACAAACAAGAAAAAGGTTTCTGCTAATATACCGCTTTCTCCTGCTCATGTTCAGATACTCGTCAACCAACAGAATCAGCATCTACAACAGAATGGGATTGTCTTTCCTCACTTACAAACTTCAAACCAGCTTCTCCAAGATTTCCAACAGCCATACCAAAGTCAGTCTTCCCAACATCAGCAGCTCAACAGTCTGCTCATGCCCCATGCATCCTTCCAGAATCATCCTGGCATGTTGACAGCTTGCCTCGTCGCTCCTAATTCTTCTCATTTCGATCCTTACCCAACTCCTTCTCCAGACTCTCCAGGCATTTGGTCGAATTCTTCTCCTGTTTCAGGTAAATCTGATCACTGGTCTGATCCCGTATCTAGTCCCAGCAATCAAGCTTTCACCAATTTGTCAGCGTGTGCCCTTACCAGAATCCCCCAAGATGAATGAGGGGTGAATTTCGTTAGAAAATGACTACACATTTAATATGAAACATTTTTATTTTAAAATTACATGTTTTGGTTGGCAGTCCTTACTAATATGAACTCAATGAAATTGATTTTATAATATTTAATTTTGATGTGTCACCAATCATCAAAACCTGGCTTGGAATTCGTCGCTCTTTCTCAGGGAAACTGACCATAGCCACGAACTTCAACGTGTGACTAAGTGTTACTTTTTCATGTGGCATTTAAAATAGGGATTACATAGATTTAATTTTTCAACTATAAAATTTCAAGATTCTTCCAATTGCTGGTTCAAGCTCTTCATAAATATTAAAAAGATTTTAAAATTAATTGGTTACACTTTGAATGTTTTACATTTACTTATAAAAATTAAAACTTTTAAACTTCCAACAATCACCGAATAAGCGGTGGTAACTGATAACAACACAATCTTCTGATAAAATGTAGCAAAATTAAAACAAGAACCAGACGCAGAGAAACATTTCAGAAGAAACTCGAACAAAACAAATATGACTTGTTTTATTTATTGGAATAAAAACGTAATGACATAACTTGTCAATGAACTATTTCTATTTCAATGGTTTTTACGATAGCGGATCCACACGACTTGCAGCAGAGAGTTTTGAATTCCTTGACGTCACAAAGATTTGGTTCATTTTCCACTAACTGTTTGCAATCGAAATTCTTGGAACGGTAATCACCATTGAGGCA
>MPNW01000512.1:0-11254 GCA_011800805.1 Hirudo medicinalis
ATCAATATCTCACCTACAAATAAATTCTTTCATATTTTTTGTGTCCACAAACGAATGTATTTCATTTTTATTTTTGATCTACGAGGGATTAGTTTAGTTTATTGCTGCCATTGATGCTTTCGCTCAAATTTGTGCATTTCTGTTTTCTTGAAGGCACTTGGTCATGTAATAGGTTGAATGACCCTTTGACCGAAGTTGATAATAAATAAAAAAATAATAATAAATGTAATAAAATAATTAATTACACAAATTATTTGTAAATAAACAAATCAATTAATTAATTATCAAATTAACTAAAAAAAAATTAATTTTAAAGTTTCTTAAATTTAACAATTTCGACATTGAATTTCGAATGTAATTAAATTTATCCACAAAATTAAAAATAAATTCTATGAATTTTCCACAAAATACCGCGTCGATGAAATCAATCAATACTCCAGGTGAATGACTCCAGGTGGGAGCTTGGAAATGCCCTCTGTGACATGTGGGTGGCGTTCGACGTCATGGGCTGCACTTCTTCCATCCTCAATTTGGCGGCGATCAGCGTCGACAGGTGACAATCGCGAAATTATTTTTGCTTAAAGTTTTTGCTTTAAATGAAATTCAATTTCAATTGAATTGTTAAATTTAATTTTGTTAAATTATAAATCTGTATTTTGATTGTTTTTTACTTTAGTAAGTAAGAGATTTTAATGAATGAGTTGTTGATTGAGAATTCAGAGAGGGAAGCTGAAATAAGATTTCACAACCTTAATTGGTAGTGTTTTAAGTAGACTAATGTCTGCGATTATTCAATATCCAAATTTCGATAGTCCTATTTTAAATAGTTCCACTGATTCTGAATATATTGTCTCCTCATCAAGCTTGTTCCACAGATTAACTACTCTCGTGCTGGAGTAATAATTCTTCAGAGTACTCGTTACCTTCCTGTATAACTTATATCCACGCCTTTAATAATTCCACAAGATATTGCGAAATTGCTATAAATTATTATTCGCTGGCTCAGGTGAATGCAACTCCTCGGATTAAAATGTCAAATGTCTTACCATTTTATTCCTGATCTCCAGTTTATTCTGGTCGATTATCAAACCATTTCTTTCACTTTCAAAAGGCCCTCAAGAAGCTGAGTGAGAATAATTGATAAAAAGTTCAATTTCAAAATTAACTTAAAAATTAAGAAAGCTGATAAAAAGAATTTGCTGGAGTTTTACCTCTAAAAGATTAGAAGCTTTTTTTGAAGAAAGTTGCTAAAAAAAACCACTAAAATAAATATTCGATCCACTATTTAAATAAATATCCGATCCATTATTAAGTAAGTATCCGATCCACCATTAAATAAATATCCGATCCATTATTTAAAACAATTTCGAATATCAACGATGTTAGCAACTTGTTTACATCGAAATGATTTATTCCAATTTTTGGAATGTAAGAATATTTAAAATAATACAAAATTTTAAATTTCGGAATTTGAAGGTTATGTGATTGAGTTAACTAGCAAAGTTAGCTGGTTGGTTGATTGCTTGCTTGCTTACTTGGTTACTTGGTTGCTTGGTTGGTTGATAGGAGCATTGATGGGTGGATTGATTGAGTAATTGATTCTAACGCACACAAATGAATCTATACCTTCACCCTCAAATAATTGCCTTGCGTGCAAGGAAGCAATAACACCAACAATAACAATCAAATTGTCAACAACAACAGCAACATTTCGACAATATTACCGCACGGGAAATGAAAGAATTTTTTTCGAAAATATGATTCAAGTAATTTCATTTGCACCGAGACACCAAAAAACGAAAACAATCGATATTTTTGATTACATTTTCTTTGTTCTTTTTCGTGTCGTGAGAACAATGATTTGAGACAGAGTGAGATGTTTCAAAACAATTACTACCGAGTGATGATTAATAAGATTAAAACTTAACTTTTATTTATTGATTAATCAATAATTTAAAAAAGAAATTCTTACGTCCTTCCGTAATAAGTTTAGAATACCATTACTATTACTACACCATTGCAATTTCTTAATTACCATTTATTTCGCAACATATTACCGGCAAATAAACGATCATGGCAGAAATAACTGCTTGCTGTCAAAAAGCGCGGACTATGGTCGCATGAACAGAAATCACTTTTTGCCTGCAGGTTCATAGCGGTGACAAAACCGATCCAATATGCCAAACATAAAAATTCGAAACGTGTTTACGCAACTCTGGCTCTCACTTGGGTAGTTTCTATTGGAATTTCTCTGCCAGTGGCCGTCGGAATGAACTACACCGAGAGGAGACGACAGACTCCTTGGCTCTGCACCTTCTACAATTCAGATTTCCTCATCTACTCATCCATGACTTCATTCTACGTTCCCTGTCTCATCATGATCCTTCTCTACTGGAAAATCTTCAGAGCCATCAGGAAGAGATCCAGAAGAAAGAGTCGGGCCTCCAAATCCCTGACGAGGCAAGACGTCTGTCCTCCCGACAGTGACAATCCTTCTGGCAATGACGAAGGCAAGCAAACTGAACAGAGTGAGTCAGAAAGATCAAAATCCTTGGTCAGTCTAAGGAAATCCAACGAAGAGAAGTTCTTCCAAAAGAGGGCTCTTGTGGCAAACCTGTCCTCCGACTGCAAAGGAATCTTCAGCAGCGTCAGTGGCCAAAACGAAGCAATTCCTGTCACAAAAGTGTTTGAAATGAAATCCAGGAGGAGAAGGATTCTTGTCACAAAACGTGATGTCGCAGATCCTGTGTTCGGGATGCAAAGCGATGCAGAGGGCAGCAGCAGCGGCAACGGACATCTGTCAGAAAGGAGGAAAGTCGAAAGTTCAACGACTCCAATCGTCTCTTCATCCCTCGTTTTCACAAATTATCGCTCAGTTGCCCCCGTCAAACCTCGGTCACTTGCCATCCGAAATCCAGCCAATCTCGAGGTCAGTAAGCCACTTAGCCAAGCCCAAAACATAGAAGATGAAGTTGTCGGCCAGGCTTCCAAGACAAAAGGAAGTTCAGTCGAGAAGAAAGTGGAGGGCAGACGACACCAACGTCTCAGTGAGTTTGGCTCTAGAAGGTCGACCATGTTCAACTTCAGCATCAGGTTCTCCAAATTGAAGCACGAAAAATCGTCGACGAAGAAGGAAAGAAAAGCCACAAAAACTTTGGCCATCGTACTGGGTATTTGTGATTTTCTTTTTTTTTATTGAAATAATAAATAAATAATGTATAAATAAGAAATAATCATTTTACCTGCTTTGCTTCATTATTGAAAATATTTAAGCAGTAACGCAGAATTTAAAACATAAATTCGAGAAATTGCTGCAAAGCAATAAAACGTAATTGATTTTAAAACTGCAAAATATGCAAGAATTTGCGGCAAACTAATTTGTAAAATAGCCAGAAAAGGGAAGCCAAATTTTCGTATTTTGAACGAAAAACATTTTTTTGAAAATTTTGAATTGTTATGAATAAAATGTACAAATCAAAAAATTGGGGGTAAAAAATTATTTCTGGAACCTGAAAACGAATAAATAGACACGTCTATGAATCTTGTTTAAATTTATCTTTAACTTAATAATGCATTAATTTCTCGTCACGTTTCGTAAAAAATATCTAACTTTTGCTGACGACATGAAAACTGTCATCCAAGTAATGGAATATTTTTTCAATTATTTTTACTTGTTCCTTTAACAAAGAAGAGTTTCAGACCGTTTAGATATTTCAGCAACGTTATTAAGAAGGGATATATTTTAGAGTTGAGGATGACTGTTTCGTGATTTTACTTTATTACGGACTCAATTTCGGACTTATCAATGAATTAGAATTTTTAATAAATAATAAACAATGAATTTTTAAATTTTTCTTAAATTGATTCATTTCCAGCTCATTCTGCTGAATTTGATTATGAAAGCTTACAATTACAACTGATTACTTACAATTACCATGCCAAAAATGAGTAATTCACATATAATTACATAATTAAGTAATTATTTTTATTGACATCTTAAATTAGATTCAATATTTTAAAACGTATTTGTTATTAATCGTTCGCCTTATCATCAACACAATTCAACAAAGACATTCTCCGCTTTTGTAAAGTTTTTGTGCTTTCTTTAAAATCTATTTTCATTTTTACTTTCCGCGAAAATATTTGAATGGATTGCAATTTTCTTTCATCAGAATTGGATTAAAAAATGCTTTTAATTCAAAAACTGAAATTGAACGAAGAATCTGAAAACTCTGAATGGTCAACTGAAACTCTATTCAATACATTTAGAGAAAAATGCGTAAATTGTTTAATAAATTTAGACAAAATGCATAAATTCTAGAAATCCAAAACGGACTCCACACTTGATGAACTGCAAGTATTGGTCAGTCTCTGAAATCCTTTGTAAGCCCTCATCCGGTCTCTGAATTTCACGGACACCATTCCATTCAAGGCAGATTACGAGCACCGTGCACATGCTTAAAGACAGTCTTTGATAACAGCTTCTCACCTTAGTTTATTGTTGACATGTGTCTTTGGTGGATTTCTTAAGCTCGTTTTTATCTGAATGTCAAATACCTCTGGAATATCTGGAATAACTGTGGATCCCAGTTTCTCTGTACTTGATTTTAGTTGCTTTTTTGTCGCTTATTTTATAGTTACATGTTCCAATTCACATGCTATCCTTGGAAATAAGAAAATAAATAAATAAATATATCGTGAAATTGAGGGTTCGAATATTTTTAGATTAAAAACCGAGTTTGCCATGAGAAGATATAATTTTATAATTTTCTTCAATGATCTTTTTAAGTTTTACTTTGCCGTAATTTTTGTCCAGTCATCATTTGGATTGATGCCTTCCTGTGAAATTGTTGTTTTAGATGTGACGTTTTGTTCAAATCTATTTCTGATATTCAATATCTGATTGAAATTCGTGGAGAGTTGGATCAGCCATGACGTATCGCAATAAGATCATCTCTCAAAATTAAAAAGAAACAAAACAAAAAACTCTACAGTCACGCGATGCTGAATGTCTTCCATCCTCCTAAGTGCACCTCCATCACTGACTCTTTTTTAACTTCATTGTTACCAGATGTCCAGACGCCTGGAAATATGCTTCGCTTTTCCAATGGAAGGCGTCTGGTGCCGACGTCTGGTGTCGAACTCAATAGCTGTGGACCACATTGCCTGCTCGATGAGCATTACAGAAATGGTTCCTTCTATTCAGAGGAGTCAATCGGCCTTAGACTACCTTCCAATTTCTAGGGACAAATCCGACAAATGGAGTGGCAAGGAAGCAATTCATTTTAAAAAATTTTCCATTGAGTTTCTTTATCAGAGGCGAGAGAATTTATCATCAACTGGATATTCTGGATGGCGTCCTATCGCAGATGATAAATATGCTCTCGCTTATCGCTCCATCTTCTGGCAAAACTGAATCTCTAAACATCTTTTCAACCGTGAGGCGGGCACCACCACCATCATCACCATCATCATCATCATAATCATCATCATCATCATCATCATTATTGTTGTCATATTCATTAGCATCAGCAACATTAGTTGCTTCTACGGGCATCACTGCAAGACTGCATGCAGGCTTTTTCCAGATTTTACAAATAAAAACATTCCAACTTAAAAATTCACTCGTTTTTATCTTGTCCATTTGCGATGATGCCGGGTGACTACCAAGTTCAGAAAGAGCGCCTCTGGCAACATCATGATCATCATCAAAACCATCATCACCATCAGTGTCGTGAAAAATGGTGCGCCTTAATATTTGAAGTAAAAGTACAAGTAACACCTCTAAAATCTACTTATGTGAAAGTAGAAGTATTTGTTTAAAAACCGTACTCAGGTGAAAGTAAAAAGTATCAGCATTTCAAAGTTACTTTAAAAGTAAAAAGTAAAAGTACTGACGCTGCTTTCGCGATGATCCTTCGTCAACCACCTCATGCTGTTTTATTGTGTTGGTGTATCATTCCATCATGTTTCGAACCTTGCATCCTGAAGTAACATTAATTAACATTATTATTATTATTATTATTATCATTGGTATTATTATTATTATTATTATTATTATTATTATTATTATTATTATTATTATTATTATTGGTATTATTATTATTATTATTATTATTATTGGTATTATTATTATTATTATTATTATTATTATTGGTATTATTATTATTATTATTATTATTATTATTATTATTANAATTATTATTATTATAATTATGATAATAATAATAACTATAATAATAATGATAATAATAATAATAATAATAATAATAATAATAATAATGATAATAATAATTTGACAATAAGTGACATATCATGCATGAAGTAAATATTATTTTAAGAATTTAATTCGAGGAATTTAATGTAAAACAAATGCTTTTCTTAAAATAATTGCAATTACTCATCATCATCGTCGTCATCATCGTCGTCGTCGTCAACATCACCATCATCATCATCATCATCACCACCACCACCACCACCATCATCATCATCATCATCACCATCACCACCACCATCATCATCATCACCACCACCACCACCATCATCATCATCACCACCACCACCACCATCATCATCATCAGAATCATCATCATCACTATACCAACCCTTCCGTTATGACGGACGTGGAGTCTCCTAACGTTCAAGGTTGTTACTTCGACCAGGTGGCTCGTCGACTTCTTCACCAACTCTTCCTCCCTGTAGCAGCTGCCGCCGTCTGTCGCTTCGACTGCAAATCGACTGTCGTCGGCGACAGGCGGCGACCTGGCGACCTCTGTTTGTCGTTTATCGAGTCGCTTTTCAGAATCGGAATCATCCGGAAGACTGTCCATAGGATTTTTGTCGCCAGGAAAACGAGATCTCAATTTCCACGATCCGTCTGCGTTTTTTCCGCCTTCAGTTGCCATCATCATCATCATCATCGTCGTCGTCGTCATCGTCGTTTGATTTGCAACAACTTCATCCAATGAGATGCCAAGGTCAGCTTTCAAACCGGCTCCATCGAATAATGAGACGGCCTCCTCGAGGTTGTCGTTGCTGCGGTTGATGCGGTCGGTGAAGCTGCCTCCGGTGCGGTCGGTGCGGTGCGCGCAGTAACGATGATAATCATTTGCTACGCGAAATGATCGATTGTTTCGGTGGACTCTCTTTTCTGTCGTGAATGACGAAAAAATAGATGAGTGCGTGGACGACAGATCTGACGATGACGATGACGTTGTTGACGACGACGACGACGACGACGATGATGATGATGACGATGTTGATGGAGGTGATGATGACGACGATGATGATGACGATGTTGATGGAGGTGATGATGACGACGATGATGGTGATGATGGAAGTGATGATGACGATAATGATGATGTTGATGACGATGGAGGTAATGATGTTGATGATGATGATGATGATGATGATGACGATGATGTTGTTGTTGATGTTGATGATGAGGTGGGTGAGGACGAAGATGCTGTTGCAGTTGTCGACAAGACCGAGAGTGCCTGAAGCAGCAACAAGATGGCGGACACGGTCCTAAACAACGACATGATCATCCCGACAACTTGAGAAGGATTTCCTGTGATTTTTCTTCTGTTTAGTCTTTCGGTGAATAAATATCCGTCAGATGTAATATTTACTTTGATACTTTTTGAAGCCAACCGATGACAATTATGGCCTATTGTTATTATTATTATTATTATTATTGGTATTATTATTATTATTATTATTATTATTATTATTGGTATTATTATTATTATTATTATTATTATTATTATTATTATTATTATTATTATTATTATTATTATTATTATTATTATTATTATTATTTACAAGTAAAAGTACTTCGGCTGTACCTAAGTAAAGTAAAGCGTTACTTTTACTTCGTTACCGAGCAACACTGATCATCATCACCATCGACAGAAAACATCATAACTATAACCATCAAGATCGTTATCATCATCATCATCATCATCATCATCATCACAGACGTCGTCATCGTCATCATGGTCGTCATCATTAAAGCACCTCCGGCATGGCTATTAATATTACCGCTACCATCTGTAATTAATTAACCATCATCATTATCACCACTAACATCTCCAACTGAAGTACTAAATTCTATTCTTCCTCTCATTCCATCTCGCTGTCAATTACGATTACTCTTACAATTACGATGTCTCGATTACAATCGCAGAATTCAAACGATGGATCACTTTGTAATGTGATTTACATTCAGACAAAATTCCTTCTCCAAACTCAGTGAACGCCCTCTGTAGAATTTCTCTGCTTTTCCGCAGAAAACACCTCGGGAAGTCAGAAATGCATTGGTACTTAAAAGTGTAACAACTCGCTTCCAAGTCTTTTAAGTCCAAATCATCTTAGTTATGCAACAGACTTTAATCAAATAAATAAATAAATAAATAAAAGCTTCCAAGTCTCTCGCGATGGCGGCCCTGGTTTCGAATCCCGGAGCGGGAGCACCGTCCTGATCATCCAGTTGTGTAACGGACATTATGTAAATAAACAACAACAACAACAACAATGTTCCCAAGTCATCCTAAGCACTCAATTACACAATTGTGCAAAGTAATGTTGTAATGGATGCCAAATGACAACTGATAATTATTCGACGCAAGCAACTCTTTGTTGTTTTCTTTTTGGTTGAGTGGTTGCACACCTTCCTGCTCGTACAGGTGCGAAGCGAAGCTTAGTAAAGTCACAGAAAAACATGATTAAAACAGGGAGATGTTGGAAACGATATTCACATAAAATTAATTCAATAAAAAGCAAAGAAGGAAACAATTCAGAGCAAGCGATTTTCAAAAAAGTCTTGTTGCACTCTCCCTGGGGTCAAAAAGCAAATTGGCACAATTGCCAAATATTATTTCATCCAATGTAAATATTTCAATTCATCGGATGATTTGTTGCATTTCCGTTTTTTTTTTGTTATTAGATTTGTTACGAACAATTTCAGCATCAGCAGAATGATTTCCTTGAAAGGATTTTAAAATAAATATGGACACTTTTTAATAAAAAGCAGTCAGAATTACGCAACAATACTTCTTTATCAAACCAACCTCTGAAATATTCTCCAAATTCTTCGATTTTAGGACAGCTTCTTTTCGAAATGACACCTGTAAAATTTGTTCGAGCAAGAAACAATCACAACCAGGTGGTGATTGGAGCGTTGTTTTTATCCTGATTGTCCAAGGTCATCCGTCGTAACTCGTAGTAATTAAGAGTAACTCGTGCTCTCACTCCCTGCAAAACATTTTTCACCGAGCAGAATTTCTGCTTTTTCAAAACAACATCCATAATTTATTAATTGTAAAAATAAACAATTTAATTTCTTCGTTTGATGTCATCTTTTAAAATGTAAACTAAATCTTGAACTATTTACGAAGACTTTCCTTTTTAATTATTAAAAGGAGGCCATTTTAAGCGACATTAACGAATCAGGACCATCCCCACGTACATTGACATTTTGTAGTGGAAATAAGTTTTTTTTACAAAGATGTTTTTACGGAGTATCATCTTCTCACGCAACCATTAACATCTCTCCAGTTTCAGTCTTTCGAAACAGCCATTCCACCTGGAGCTTTAGAACTTCGAATCCTGCTGAATCTGCCGCTGATGGAGCAAGAAGTCCATGGGAATGAATCACGAAAAATCCATTCAAGAAATTCTGTCTCGACTCATGACGAGGCGGTGCAGTGGAAATTTGAAATGAATTCCACTCCTAAGAGGAGATGAAAAAGAAGATGCTGATGATGATCATGATGATTTAGAACCAAAAAATCATCTTTAAAGATTATCCGAGGATTATTACTGAAAATGTCAGTTAATCCTTGTTAAGCCCCTCGAAAGTGATGTTTTGGGTAGCTTTATTAACGTAGACATCGTTATTTAAGACGTAAATCATGTGAAAAGTGTGAAATTCTTTTACAGCCAATGTAAATCGTGAATAACTATATTTAATGTAATATATAAATAATTACAATAAATTATTTAAGCGACTAACGTCTGTTACAATCATGCGCACACAGAATTTATCTCAATATGATAAACGGAAAACCATTGAAGATGAAAATCTCAAGAAAACAAGTCGCGAAAGTCACAGCAACAATTAAGCAGAAATCTTGAACTTAAATTTACGAGTCCAGACTTCCATGAAATTTACGCCCACCTTTTTGTTTCGTTTATTTTCACTTGTGAGACTCTGTAGAATTGCAATTAGTTTGTTTTCTGTGAGGAATTAATTTTTAAATTCCTTCTGAAGTGAAACACTTGCGACACTGCAAAACTATGTTTGCCGTTGCTTGAAAACAATTTGTAGACCTTGAAATGGAGTCGTTATCAATCTCTGGGTTAATTTATCATTTGCAAACAAAAATTGTGATTAATCTAAAGTTCAACTTTAGTTCCAACGAATAAAAGCTTTAATTTCAACTCTGTGCTTCTGATCGCCTAGTTGGGTCATCCGAGGTCAGCCCAGGGCCCCGTCTGCTCTATATCGTCACTCCTTGAAGCTTGCCTGTCCACAGTAATGAAGTTAATCATGAATCCATGCATCGAGCACTCAACAATGCATCTGTCAGGAAAATCTCATTAATTCCGAGAGTTCTTCACAAGCAACACGTTTCCTCGATAAAATCTTCCTTCCTCCAGAGGAACTAATTTATGGCCGACATATTTAGCGGACAGACTTTATCATAATTTTTCACTTTCTATAACTACGACAACTGTGAATTAATAATCGTTATTATTATTATTATTATTATTATTATTATTACTATTACTATTATGAATTACAGTTAATAGTCGATATTATTATTAAGTATAACACTAATATTACTATTATGAATAAGTAATAGTTGATATTATTATTACTATTATTAACGGTTGAAGTTATAGTAGTATTTTCTAAGTCCTATAAAAGTTGAGGAACGACGAAGACACTAACTCCTGATCAAGATTGTCAATCTTCAGCCAGTGTGTCACTTTAGCATAATGTACCATTCGAGGCTAGGATCCTAGCACCTCGACATCATCATCGTCTTCGTCATCATCGTCATCGTCAACGTTGTCATCATGGTCTTGGTCATCATCATCATCATCATCGTCGTCATCTTCTTTTTCTTAGCTATCATCCTCAATTTCTGAAGCAAGAGTTGGCAATGGACTTGAATATTCGACAGAAAAGGGAAATGCTCAATTTTACGACTGCTTCACAACTTTGGCAACAGAAGACGATGCACGA
>MPNW01000512.1:11915-72560 GCA_011800805.1 Hirudo medicinalis
TTAATTTATATCTTAATATAAATTTTATTCTTAATCTTTATCTTAATATAAATTTATATCTTAATTTATATCTTAATATAAATTTTATAAATTTTACTCTAATTGAATTTAAGTTATTTATTTGTGAACTAATTCTGTCTTCTCATTCCTCTCCACGATGAAGGATGATCATCAAGCTTTGACTTTCGAAGTCTCTTTGAACTGAATGAAACACATGAACTCAATTTAATATAAATTTAATATATTTCATGCTCGATTTATTTGGAAATGATAATTCAGTCACTTAAATTCATATCAGTCGTTAATCTTAATTCGTGGAATATTTGAATTTTTATTCTTTGAAAAAATGGTCCAATTTAAAAATGTCGACCAAAATTATTCGTGAACCTGAAACAAACTAAAACATTTTGCTGAGGAAATGAAAAGAAGATTACTTTGAAGTATTTCATTTCAACCATTTCAATTATTATAATTAATATTTGTAATTAATTAATAACAGTAATAATAACTATTATTATTTTTAATTTCATTAAATAAAATCCCAGGGTTGTCGTTTTGAAAACATTGTGGCAATGTAATGCTTCAGTTTCTGATTTATGACCATTTTTCTTACTTGGGCAGACCTGTGTCTGCCTTATTTGACGGCTGTGTAGTTAGAAACGATGTTTGCTTTTCATGTTAAATTCACACCCAGGTTTTGCTTTATTAAATATTAATAGAAGAGTTTTGTTGCATTATGATCATTAATGATTCAATAATATAGTATGCACAAAGGTGCAATCATCCTCATCGACAATATCAAATTGTTATTATTATTGCGGTTATTTTATTTTTATTAAATTATTATTATTATAACATAATTATTATTACGAGCAGCATTAAAGCATTTACATTAAAGCAGCAAAGTACATCAGAACCCAAGGTTAATGAGTATTCCACTTACTTTTGTAAATTGTTTTGGTACTCCTTCCAGACAGGCAGTTTGTACGATCATTGCTCCAATTGAGAACTTCCATGGATCTTTCATTCTTCCACTCGCTCGTTCAAACATTCATTCCACATGCAATTTGTCATCCTTTCATTTCCTTTTATTCCTTCCATCGGAGCTTTTATTGACCATTCAACCTTTCTTCAGTCCATCAGTTTATCCGGCGACATGTCTTTTGGTCTTTATTCATTCACCAACTCCTTTTCCGACATTCTCTCCATCTCTTATTTCATCCACATATCCAAAGATGATGCATAATTCAACCATCCATCCATCCATCCATCCATCCATCCATCCATCCCATCCTACATTCAATCATCCATCTATAAATCCATCCATCCCTTCCTTCATTCAATCATCCATCCACCTATCCATCATCCACCGATCAACTTCTCATGGATCCATTCATCCATTCATCCTTCCGTCCTCCATGCAGAACTAACACCTCGTGTTCGACATTTCTCTCCTCCATCGGGCTTTCATTCCATTCTTCCACCAGCAATTCCTGAAACCTGCCTCCCTGATTCCAGTGCTTCTTCCTGGAGATTGTGAAGGTGATAATTATTTTCCAACCCCGAATAAATTCCACCGAAAAATTATAGGGCGGTTTTTTATTTATTTTTTTTTTTGAAAGAAGTCATCGCTTCAGGAAATTCTTTGTCCTAAACATTAATTTCTTTAAAAATTAATTTCTTTAAAAATTAATGTCGGATGAAAGCACTGAAAATTATGAGAAACTGTTGCTTAAATATTTATTGACTGATTTATTTGAATTTAAGCTGTGAATTGAGTATTTGTCTCAATTTAAAAATCACTTTGAGCTGAAATTCTCTTTATTTGTTTTAAAATTGTTTTCACAATTCTGAAGGAAATAAAATTAACTTCTGAGAACACTAAATATTGGCTGTCTTATTTATTACTCTCGACGACGACGACGATGATGATGATGATGATGACGATGACGATGACGATGACGATTACGATGACCATGACGATGACGATGACGATGATGATGAGCTCTGCTTTTGACCTCTCCTTGGAAGTCCCCATTCCGGCCTTGTCGAACGAAGTATAATTCAAAAGCCAACGAGCGATGATGGATCGATGAACAGCTTTGTGGGTTCAAACAAAGACGAATTTTTAGATGCTAATGTATCTTTAAACATAGCACGAAATACAATAGTATTTAATAATATTTTATTAAATTTAAATAATAATTTTGTGGCATTTGAACATTTATTCGTGATTGATACAAACTTGATTGAAAGAACTTGTTCTATGCAGTCTAATGCCACATCAGAAGCCCTGAATTGTTCCATTTGTATGTGAATTGTTCCATTTGTATGTGAATTGTTCCATTTGTATGTGATTGTTCCATTTGTATGTGGCCTTTTCCCAGCGTAAGAGGTGGATACTGAAACCATTGAAACCATCTGTGCAAGCGATTTGATGACAATTTCAAGAAAAATTGTGGAAATTAAAAATAATTGAAAACTGAAATATAGCACCAGGTGGTTTTTATAACATTTGGATGTAGTATTTTTTAAAATCATGATTTGCATTAAACTAACAATTTCAAAATTTACATTTTGATTAGAATAAAAGTTTGTTTGAATTATATTAATTAATTAACTAATCAATTGTGAAATATTTTGTAAATAAAATGCGCAAGTTGATATAATTGTGCCATTTTGTATTAATAACATAAAATAACTGACAAAAATAATTCACTTGCGATTAGAAAAATTAATTATTTATTTAAAATTAATTAATATATTAATTAGTAATTATATTAAAATAATTTCTTAAAATATTAAGCCATTACGTTACCCATTAATACATATATAATAAATTAATACATTAATACACCATTAATAAAAATCATTTATTTGCACCTAAAATCAATAAAATATTGAAATATTCAATAATAAAGCTAAAATCATCTTCCAAATAATCGTTTAATATTTTGATTCACTATTTTATTATGAATTATTAGTGCATAATTCACGACATAAATGTTGACATCATTGCAGTGGTGTTTCTGTTCTGCTGGGTGCCATTCTTCACCATCAACATCATGAACGCCGTTTGCATCCGCTACGACCTTTTCACCACCTCTGCCGCCTGCCACATTCACCCCATGGCTTTCTCCCTGTTCGTGTGGTTGGGGTACATCAACAGCTTCCTCAACCCCCTCATCTATACGATCTTCAATGCCGATTTCAGGAAGGCCTTCAAGAAGATACTCTACTGTGGCGGCAACTGAAGATCAATCTCGACCAGTCAATCAGATCGAAGGTCAATCAACTTCTCGGCCGATCAGCGTAGAATAGTTCTCGATCAATTGAGAATTTATTTTAACAATAACGCAATAACGTGTTCACACTTTGATTGTTCTGGAACATATGTTAAATCTGCTGGCCATTGTGATTATGGAACTTTCGACATTGATGACAGTGATTAATTAATTACCAGTAATTAAATTTGGCAATAATTACAGTTAATCATGATATGATGTTAGTGAAGCATCCGACGACGACGACGACGACGATGATGATGATTATTATTATTATTATTATTTATTTATTTATTTATTCATTCTATCATTATTATGTTGGTGGTGATGATGATGATGCTGCTGCTGATGATGATGATGATGAAGACGATGACCACAACGATGATGATGATGATGGTGATGATGACATTCGATGATAACGATACCTCAGCTAGATAATTCTTGCCGGAGACATGAAATGGAGAATCAAGCAGCAGGGTTCCCTGGAAAAGTTTCCATTGAAAGGTTTTCATCCACTTTTCACGCTGACTGAGTCCAGCCCTCTTCCGTGAAGAGAGAATTTTTACATAGAATTTTTCTGCTTGACATCACCAGAGTTCATGATTGCCAAATGACCTTTTTGACCTTTGACATTTTGAACTTTTTCTAGCAAACCGCTTCGTCATCAGTTAGCTTAACATCGTTCGTCCATTTTTTGTTTTAGAAGAAAGAATTCACGACTTCCTTGATTTGATGTTCTTTTTAACTCCGCAAGAATGAATGATTTTTATAGCATAAAATTGTAATTAATAAATTGATTCATTGTTTTAAACCATGAAAAAATTCAAGAATAAATTTATTTGATAATTACATAATAGTTACATTTTTTGTAAAATTATTTAATTATTAATTACTTAATATTTAAAATACCAATTAAATATATATTATTTGAAAAATAAATTTATTATAAAAACATTAATTTATTATATAAAGAATTAAAAAAACAATATTTTGCTAATGCAGCAACAAAGTAATTACACCTTTACTTCATCAGTAAACTCTTCTGTAGATAATAATTATCACAATAAATATTATAAATGGATATTTGATGGTAAAAAAATAATAAAGGATTATTTGAAAAAAATTGATGACCTTGTTAAACATGTTGTTGTCGTCGTCGATACAAAAGATGTTTGGTTTTTGAAACAACTTCATTTTAGGACCAAGCGGTGAAAATCCGTCACTTTTTATTAAAAACGTTTTGAAAGACTAATCCAGAAACCGTTAATCTTTCGAACGCATTTCACATTTAAAAAATTCTAATTTATTTTTTGCATATAATTTTGTTTAAAATTATATAATTATATTATTTGTCAAATTATGCTTAGAAGTTTGCGACAAAGGATCAGAGGGCTCCTCTGATCGATGAAGATTTTTATTGCTTGGCACATGTGACGTCATTAGGGCGGCTTTCTTGGGGCTGGAGACGTCGATTTAAAAGAAATCATAAAACAATCAGATTATACTGTATTATATTATACTACGCCATGTTATGTTATGTTATGTTGTGTTGTGTTGTATTTTATTGTATTATATTGTATTATATAATATTATATTGCAGGATAAATTAAAAATAAAACCAACAAAAGGATTAATTTTCTTTTAAGGATTTTATTAATGGTTTTGTTTATTAATTTTTAAAGGTTAGTGTTGAAATTGCAAATTGCAAATGCCAAAAACCTTCTCTAGTAACGCAGGAGTCGCATGGAGGCATTAAAAATAATATTCACGAGAATATTCTTTAAACAAAAATAGAAAATGAAACCGCGAATAAGTGTTTCAAAGAAGAGAATTCCAACTTTTATGCCAAGAAAAGTCCAACATTTAAAACGCACAAGGGTCGTTTTGTGGGTGCATCAATCCATCAAACATTTGAAATTTGATGTTCTGTAGGGTTGCTTCTGTCCCGGTACTCTCCTTTTTTTGCGTGAATTAAGAGTTAAGTTTTTTTTATCCTTATTCAATTTTGTCTTGTTTCAATTACTAATTCTTTATCAGATTCATAAAAATACTAATTTCATGTCGGGAGACACTTAATGGAACAATAGTTTGAAATTGTTGCAGGCTAAAATACTTGTTAAAATAAAATAATTGCTACTCAAAGATATTGAACTTTGGAGAGAACTGTGATATCTTGTTCGTTCAAAATTAAATTGCGAAGACGGAGGTTCCAAAAGAACTCTACCTCTAGGCCAATAAGGCACGTGATGTTTTAATAAAAAAACTGTGACAAAACAATTTTACAAATACAAATAATATATACTTATGTTATTTGCAAGCCCATTTGATACCTTTCAATCAATGTCAGGTTTACAAGTCAAAGAAGTCACACATTTTTGCAACAATTTTCACATTCTCAATGCAGAAGCTGCACTTGGTGACTTGAACTCTTTTACATTTTTCATAAAGTCTATGGTTAGTTGCGGAAGATACAGAGCAGACAAAGCAGAGAGAAAGCCCTTTGACAAAAATATTGGAATATTATTCCAGTAACAACTACCTCAGTAAAGAGATCATTTAGTACAATGAAAAAAAAAAAATGCCCCCCTCCCAAACTTCTGAAATGCCCACCACGATTCACATTGTCTGAAAGAAACCCTGCGCCCCTATGCGTTTGGCTGGGTAAAGGTTGACATGTCTCGAGATGTTTAAAACACGTATATTGTTCCATAGATCAATATGTTTGTAAAAGTTACATCATCGAAAAGTAGAAATCAAAATGAACATTTTGATGTATATTTGATCAGTAGGTTTTTGGTTGTTACTGAATAAGAAGACTTGTCATTCACTTCGGCAATTCAAATTAATTTTTAACAAACTCAAAATATTAATACAGTTGATGCATGAACATTTTTAAAAAGCATTTGAAACGTACTTTCCAAATTTTACAATTTCGAAGCTAGCAATGCCTATTAAATTTCAGTGTCTGATAACTTCAACTAGAATAAAGACTAGCCTTTTACCATTATTTAAGTGTCTGCTGGAAATACAGGTCAATACCACCACCACCACCACCATCATCATCATTCAATTACTTCATTGCTTTAATTTTGTAGTGATTTTAAGTAGTGATTGATTGATTATATTTATTAGTTTTATTGATGTTTAAGTAGGTTTTTAAACATTAAATTTTCATTAAGAGTTTAAGAGAAAAGAATGTTGTTTCGCAAAAAATAATAAGTTTAAGAAATAATAGATTCGATTTTATTGCGGATTTTGAAATATATATTATTTAAAATTAAAATGTTTTAAAATTACCAAAAATAAATAAAGGAATTTCCATACATTCTAAATCAAGTTCAAATAAATGCGAACGATAATAAACATCGTTGGCGGGATGGATTCCTCAAACATTCCAAAAAGAGATGCTTTTATTAGACTAAATTACATTTACCAAGTTACACATTAATTTTTTTTATTTTAATAAATATTTGATCGCTAAATTTCTACCCTGTTTCAACCTGCAGGCTGCTCATGCAATGCTTAAAATAAATCCTAACAATACCAAGCTCGTCCAATTCTATGGGAGTGTATTTAAAAGCATATCTAGGAAGAACGTTATCAGAGTGTAAGATCAGTTGATTTAATTGATTAGTTAATTGGACTGATCAGTTATTGAACTCCTTGTTAATAATTTGCCAAGCTAGTAGTCCTGACATAAAAAGAACCTGGTGTAAAAAGTGTCATGCTTTGATGGTGCCTGGTGTCACTTCTACTGTCAGGATCAGAGGTAAGACCTTTATGCATTCAATATTATTCATATCAAACCATTAATGCATCATATTTTGATAATTATTCAAGATAGGAAAAGGAAGCGAAAAGTTGAGAAATGCCTAAACTGCGAGAAATGCAAGAAATTTCCAATAAATCCAAACTACCAGCTTTGGTTCGATCATGAGAAATCTGAAGCTGCTCCAGTACCCAAGAAAAACAACATTCAACAAAGCAAGAAGTCTAAACAATCCATGGAAAGCAAGGACTCATCAGATGGAGCTCACAAACCTAAAGGGAACTTGATCAATCCCTGATGAATGATTAAAAGTCCATTCATCAATACATTTTTCTAATTGAACCTCATCTTCAAGTTAATATTAATAATAATAACAAATTTATAAGGCACCCTGCGAATGGCATCAGAGGCACTTTGTCACAGTCTCATTGTCCTGGCTTCATGATGACATCTTGAAGAGATGGGCATTCAGTTGTTGTTTGAGGAGGTGGTCAGAGAAGTGACAGGCAAAAGCCAACTCACAGGGAGCAACTTATGTCAGTACTGGTTAGATTTCAAGGGTCTTCAAGTAGGGGAGGGTTAGGGATGGAGCTAGGTACCAAAAGTTGCTGCCTATGAGTCAGCTTTTGCCCGTCACTTGTTTCAGGAGGAATAGGGAAGGTTGCTCACTTCTGAGCTCGAATTAAATATTCAGGCTTTAGTCCAATATATTTAATTTGGTTTCCATTGCAGTAATCATCTGAATTTTTTAAATTAAACTTTGTGAAAGATTGTTCTTTCATTTAAAAATTGCTTTTATTTCGAGTTCAAAGATTCAGTGTCAGAATGGGAGTTTTTTTCTCATGCGCTTCAACTCCAGACTCAGAGCAAGCATAATAATAACGATAATATGCTCATTTACAAAGCCTTAGCACTGGGCCAGGCAAAGGTTTTAAGCTGCCTTCCTCGACCTTGGAAGGATGTTCATTCTCATCTCTCATGTAATCACGGTTAACACACAGTTAACATTTTAATAAAATAAATCATCCTGGGCAAAATATGGTAGCATTCATTCAACTGCTGAAATTTCCCTTTGAGTTTTTGTGGAAGTCCCGTTGTCATTTCAAGTTTAGCAAAATTCACTAAAACACAAAAAAATGTTTATTTTAGAAAATAAATGACAATTATCAAAAATAAACTATACCACTATCCTAATGAGTGAAAATATTAACAGAACAGTGCCTAATCATCTCACATCACCATCAAAAAAAGTGTCTGTTGACCACTGGGTTCTGAGTCAAGGTGATAAGCATTTTGCAGGATTCCATGCAGTCAAAAGTATGAGACGAGAACACGATCCACGACGGCAAAAAATTGACGAACTCACAAAAGTTATGCACAGTTCAGGTACTATGGAGGTTCACAAAAATTCAAGAGCACAAAACCAGAGAAAAAAACAAGTCGGTAAATGTGGCCGAGAACTGCAGCCAGTAAGTGGTTGAAGGACCTTGCATGGTGGACCTGGTCGTCAGGATGCAGATGCCAACACTTTCACAGAAATTCAAGATGGTCTCGTTGTTCGAGGTGGCAATATTTAAACCTTTTCACTACAAGAGGCAAAATGAAAAGACTCGTTCAAGCCTTAAAAGACTGAGTTTTTTGACTGATGCTTTTTTGATGGGAAACTCTAAAGCGACTACAATTTTTGAGTACATGCTACAGAAAGTGATCAAAAGGGCTGGAGCAATGTCAGTTTCCAAGGAGTTAATAACGGTCTACATCTGGACATTCAAATGTCACGGTAGTCGTGGAAACAGAATGAGAAGATTGAGCTGCAAGATGTTTGGTCTTCTGAAGCAACAGATTAAAAGTCCTGCGGTGACTCAGAATATCTCGGTCACAGCGGGTCACGTAATCTTAAACTGACAACCAGAAACACCCTTGGTGTGGTCAATCATCTCCAAAAGCAATTGATTAGGAAGAATTGATAAAAACGATGACGACTGTTTGTTCGTGACGACAAACGTCCTCCTCCTCTTCCACTCGAAAAAGAATGCTTCAAAAATGTTTGCCTCGATGCAAGATTTGATTACGTCATGAAACACACGAATAGATAAAAAGTGTTTAAGCGACGACGGACGTCGATCATCACGGGAGGTTCACTTGCAGCACGGTATGGCTGGGGAGCCAGAGCAATGGTAGTGCACGTTGAGCCACCTCCTACCCTGTCGCTGCCAGACGCGGGTCTCCTCGGAATGCATGGTGGTCGGCACCCCGTTCCTACAGGAGAAAAACACGTTGCGTTCATCCGACCGTTCAAAGCGATAATCGTTATATTTAAACTTGCTCCGGTATGAATCATTCCATCATGTAAACCGATTTGGTTTACCAAATTATTAAAGTTAATGATTAAGTTATTAACTTATTAAAAAGTGGAAGTAATTAAACGTGATAAAATATCAATAATATTGATTACAAATAATGATAATTATGACATTGATCCATCCATCTAACTATCTATTTAGGCACCTATGAACCTCCCTGAAATTGAATGAAAAGAATGGACCACCTGTCAATGTACTGAGTGAGCCTGGTGTAAGCAATGCAGGCAGCATCATCTGACAGGAAGTGTACATAGGGCTTCAAGATGAAGATATTGATCACCTTGTTATTCTTCACTGCAAAACAAGAATTTTTACTTTCATTACAGCACTTCAATTCAAATAAAAATGAAAATAGGACTTAAATTCGAAAATGGATTATATTGAAAGAATATTATAAATAAAAGATCTTTCCAGATTATAATGGTTTTTTCTTATAGCCAAAAGTCAAGGGGGCAATCACACATTAAGATCACAACAACATTACACATTAAGATCACATCATCATCACAATAAGGATTATTAATGGTTTACCATTGTCAAAGTAGAATCTGTGGAAGCTGAGTCCACCTACCAGATTTCCATTCGATTCTGGTTGAATGCAGGTCATCTGAGGATCGACCAGCTTCCTGTGGTGTCATGTCATGTCATCATATCATATTATTTCTTACAAAATGACATTTAGTACTAATCAATTGATATAAATAATAAATTGATATTATTGCAAATTTCTAGTCTGTACCACCAATAATGTCCTGGCAACAACAACGGTGACCCAACTTACGAGAAAGTTTCAAAGTCCCCTCTCAGCATGGCTGTGGTGACAACCTCAGTGAGCTTGATGATCTCCTGCTTGCGACCTGCATCACACAAAAGTATCATCATGTCTCTTGAATTCCTGACAATTTCTGTAAGTTCATTGGCCCAGTTTCATCTCAAACAACAATTTACTAGTAATGCAAAATATAATATTTTAGTAAAAGACACCAGAGAAATTAAAGTACTCATAATGCAAAGAAGATGCATTATTATGATCACGGTGCATGACAATGCACTTCGTTCAATAATTTCAGCTTCTAATGCTTCATCCATATTTCACAAAATATTTTATAATTTCATAAAATGCTTTCAAAAGTGTTAGAAATTCTTCTTTGCAAGTTCAACATGAATTTTTGATACGACAAAAGTACGCAGGCAGAAAACACGAAGGAAATGTTACAAATTTAGCCGGAGAGAACATCGACTCTTTTAATGACACTCTACAAAAAAATAAAATCTAATAAAATAAAATTTGTTTTGTTACATAAAAAAAAGTATTACATCTCAAGTAACGGACGAAAAATCTTTTTAACGAACTGACTTGATCTGTCTCCATGATCGGGTCTTCCGATGATGCTCGTGACGTTCGAGTCTCCGCTTCCCTCGGAACTTCCGCCGTTGGCCGTGCTGTTCATCTCCTTGGTCTTCGGCGACCCTTGAGGTGAAGAAGTGTTTTATGTTTTGGGTGAAACGTGTCGAGGAAAGAATTCTCATTTGATTTGTGATGAAAACTAAAAGTCTCAAATAAACAGGTTATTGCATTTTCTAGAAATTCAAAAATTAAAGGAAAGTCATGTCTTGGTTGGATTAGAATTCAGAAGTGATTTACAGAGGACAAAATGTGTTTGAAATGTGCAATCATTTCTTCATGATGTGCCACTCAGGGTTGAAATTTACTTGTAAAGCAAAAGACATTTCTCCATCAAAGAAAACATAATATTTATGATTGGTGTGTGATTCTTGGAATGTCCACAAAACAATTCTTAGAAAGATTTGATGCAGCATTTCTAAATGATAATAAAGATAAGAAATTTGATTGATGTTCAAAATAATTTTATCCATAAATTACATCCAACAAATTAAAATTGTGAAGCAATTTGTTCCAAAAGACATTTGTCTCAAAGCAATATTTTGAGTAGTGAGTTGTTATTCTGATTCAAAAAAATTCAAAATAATTAAAAATTGAATCCAAATTTTAACAGGAAACAGGAAAAGCAACAATTGGATTAAGTTCTAAAAAAGAGCACCAAAATTCATGGACTTTTTGATTTTAAGTTCTTATGCAGCTTGCAAACCAACAGATAATCTGGTAACCGACAAATCCAAGGAAAACTGCTACATGATTTTTGAGCATAAAAATTATTGCACAATTATTATAAAAATTATTTTGCAATTAGTATACAAAATTATTATGCAACTAGTATACAAAATTATTATGCAATTAGTATACAATTTTTATTCAAGGCATTGGCATAAATATTTTTTATTTTCTCAGAAATCCAAGAAATTGTTAGGATAAATCCATATCAACAATGTTTGCAATTTCTCACCAAATGGAAAAATTCCAAATTCTCATACAGAAGAAATTGCTTAAAAATTCCAATTTAAAAGAAAACTAAAAAAAAAAACTTGATGATGAACACATATTTATGAGTAATTTCTTTCCGAAATTTATCCAAAAATTCTTTTTATTCTTTCAAAATAAAATAAAAAAAGAAAGAAACTGGAAACAAAGATTCAAATGATCGACCAACCTCTGGAGTCCTCGTCTTCAATAGTGACACTGTTGTCGGACGACTCCTTGATGCCGTCCGTCTTCTTCGTCATCAGGCTGCGATCTGGAACGATGGAATGAAATGTAATGACATCATTTCCTCATCATCATCATCATAATTGACATCATCAAATGATGCATCAGCATTTTCAATGTGATACTTAAAACTTAACTTAGCATAATGCAACATTATAATAATAATTTAATGTAACACAACATTGCAACAACATTGCCAAAGTTGCCAGCAAACCCACTCAAAGCAATCCTTGTGAAATATTTACAGGGTGGTTTAAAAGCATGAAAAGAACTTGGTGCATCGACATTAGAAGCTCATAAGCTCTGCTGGATAACATAACTAACAAAGCTCTCTCTCCAAAATGATATGCCCCCCACGTAGTTAGTGTCTTGCAAAAAAAAACTTTAAAAATTTCAACTTACTTCTATTTCAATTTAAACTTTAAAACTAATTTCTGAAAAAACCAGTAAAAAACGAAGTTGTCACGAAGATATGAAATTATAAACACGAAAATGTTCGGTAAAAGCATCCAGTCTTTAAAAATTTCCTGGAAACTGTTTTCGCACGGGAAGTGGTGAAATGGAAAAGTAATTAATTTAATTATTACTGAAATGACTCACTTGAAAAATTACATGTAGCAAGCATAGTGGTCAGAATTGCACCCTGAATGGAAAGAATTAATAAATAAATAGATTAATTATTTATTAAATATATAGATAAATTGATTAATTATTTATCTAATACAAGCAATAGCATGATGATGATAATAATAATAACAATGATAATATTAATAATAATAACAATAATATTACAATAAAATATCAAAAATCAATGCCAATCATTAGCCTAAGCATTACTGTCAGCATTTGTTAGCATGTATTTTATAAAAAATATTAGTTAGGTGATCAACGGGAATATTCAAACGACAATTTATTGAGCTGTCATTAAACATTAAAATGCAAAACAACTGCAATGTTAAATAAATATTTATTGTCATAATTGCAATACAAAGAAAGGATATCAAACACAGACCTTCAGTTTCCTTCTGGCATTGAATTTCCTCAGAGAGTCAACTGTCTGCTGTCTATGCACCATGGCTGCAACCCTCTCTCTTTGCTATCAAAAATTTTGATTGATATCAAAAATCAATCAATAAATCAATCAACCAAGCAATTAATTTCACATAATTAAAGTGCATTGACATCTTCATCAGCCACATCTTGGTTGTGAATGAATCGAGCCATCCATTAATAACTTCCAAAGGAGTTGATCAATATCTAATAATAATTACATTATCACTAGCAATCAGCCAATCTAAATTATTTATCCATTTAAGAATAAGCAGAGAGCCAAGCCACAAATGAACCATATTCCTGTGTTACATAATCCTATGCATAATAATAATAATAATAATAATAATAATAATAATAATAATAATAATAATAATAACAATAATAATAACAATCATGGTGTGCTATGCTTAGCATCAGAGGCACCTTGCATCCCATGTTATCAATCAGTACCAATGCTGACTGATAACAATTAATCAACGTGCACGCCATTAAAGAGCAAAAACTTGTTCGACAAGATCAAAGAAGATTCTTCTTCATTTCAACAAAATAAAAATAAATAAAATAAGAAAAGCAGAAAACCCTTCCACCAATCATGGCTTTAGTTTTTCTCACTCACACTGATCCATGGATGTTTGAGAGCCTGCGATGCTGAGATACGTTTGGCTGGGTTGACAGTGAGCATGTTGTTTATCAGATTCTTTGCCTCTGCCGTCACCGTATCCCACTCGGGAGAAGGGTACTGAACGGGTGGATTAACGAGCGAATGAGAAAGCGGATTGACGGATGGATTTAATTAACATCTCCGCATCGTTGCGGTTGCCGCTCAAAGATAAAAAAAGAAAGAAGGGAGTAATCACATCAAAAGCTCCCGCTTTGATCTGAGCATAGAGCTTGTGCTGGTCTTCGTCCCAGAAAGGAGGATATCCCACCAGCAGGATGTAGAGAATGACACCTGTGAGAATAATATGAACGATATCATTATCATCTTCAGCATCACCACCACCACCACCATCATAATCATCCCTTCATCCAACATCATCATCCATTATTTCATTCACCCATTTGCAAATAGGTAAATGCCCTTAAGACTGCCATCTTGAGTTTCCTTCTCAAAGTAACTCTGATCAGAAACTTAATTGGAGTCCTTCAATAAAGGCATGGCTTTAATCAAGGATTGCTGATCAAACACGAGGCAAGTTGTATTTGCTCGGAGACTGCACTTTGATGTGGCACCACATTTGCAATGGTTGAAAAATGAAAGTCTGACTAAATGATGGACAGACATTTCCATCACCAGTTTAATTTTAGGTCTTTCACTTGGCAGAGACATTAGTTGGTATTTTGCTTTGAACATCCAACAAAATATTAAATAAAATCAAAAGAATATCTTTGGCATTTTTTAAAAATGTTTCTTGACTTTCTTTAAGATGTCATTTGAGATTCAAGCAATTTCACTAGCCATTGCAATCAATAAATTAACAAGTTAATCATCAATCAAGCAGTCGAGCAATCGATCATCAATCAGTCAAACAATTAACCACCAATCAGTCGAGCAATCGATCATCAATCAGTCAAGCAATCAATATTTGTCAAATATCTCAGCTGTTTAACTGACAAACTGATTTTGATGAAAGACATCTCAAAAATTCCGTAAATTTATTACCGACCGCAAGCCCAAACGTCTACTGCCTTCCCGTACGGATCCTTCCGGAGAACCTCTGGAGACAAGTATCCAGGTGTTCCAGCGAATCCTGATGTTTTGTTGGTCGTTTGGTTATTATTGTAAAGTTAAATTGGTTATTATTGAAAAGTTTAATTGGTTATTATTATAAGGTTAAATTGGTTATTATTGTAAAGTTTAATTGGTTATTATTATAAGGTTTAACCAAAACAAAGATAAAATTAAATAGAATGCAATTGGAATTACAGCAGCATATTGGCTACTTCTTAGTTTCATCGTTACGACTCATTTCGCAGAGAACGTTAAGCGAACATCAGCAACCCTTCCTGCGACACGATTCCGTCGGTCTTCGAAGCATCACGAACATCACTTTAAATCTAATATGAATCTGGACTCCAACTTACCAAACCATGACTGTTGTTCTCCCTGGACCTCTATGGCAAGACCGAAGTCTGCCAACTTTACGGCCGCTCCCTTCGTCTTACTGGCCAGCAGAAGATTCTCGGGCTAAGTGGTCGACATTTCAGCAATAACCCGACAGTTGCAACAATTATTATTAATTCACAACTAAAAATAATTATTAGCTTTAATAACTGCACTACAATGCAATTTAATTCAATTCAATTTAAAAATAATTTAACTTTCAGAGCTTAGTTTAATCTGTGTAACCTTCAAATCCCTGTGTACAATGTTCATCTGGTGGCAGTATTCTACACTTTCTAATATCTGTTGCATGCAGTTGCTAGGAAAAGAAAACATTTAGCCAATTTATGATGACATGAAGAAAATAAAAATGGGTAAAAAGTAATTCTTAAAATTATCGTACGGAAATTATTATTATTAACACGGATATGAATCGTATTTCAATCTGAAGGATGACATCACACAACGAGCAAATGTATTTCAACATATAATTAATTTCAAAGCATTCGGTCGTGACTGAATCAAATGGACGACACCATTTAGCGCCACAATTAGCATCGTCCATTAGTCGAACGGATAATAGTTCAGAATAACGAGAATATTAGCAATTATTGAGGTATAAACTGATGAGATGAATAAATGATTGGACTGGCTCAGAGCAATTTATGGAAAAAATAGTCCAAAAAATATTTATTCTCAAAAAAAAAACAAAAAAAAACTTCTGAGTCTGAAAGAGAAAAGTTCTCGCACGTTAAAAATTCAATTCTCACAAGACGCGTCTGCCTCAATTAATAATTCAGACACAACCACATCTTGGGATGACCAATAAATAACAAGTGCTCATTACTTCACTTGAAATTAACAAATAACAAGAAAAGGCAAATAAATTTCAAGAAATTGCTTTGATCAAAGAATCATAATAGGGCCACAAAAAAAAAGAATTCCTTTAAAAAATGTAGAAGAGAACAACAGATCAATTTCATATTCCTACCTGGCATCTGCCTCCGAGTAGAACTCTCTGGCCACAATATCCTCAAACAATTCTCCCCCAGTCACCCTGCGAGCGCAAATTTAAATCGTACGCCGAACGAATCAATACTAAAATGGTTTGCGATTTTAAAGTATACTGAAAAAGAAAGTGAAACTATTTCCTAAGGATCAAACGATTAGCAGCACTCCAAGCAGCACTCCACGAAAATCAATAAACTGGTCATAACATCCAAGAGAATATTTGCCAAAACTCTCTCCCGGAACACGTTTGTTTACCTTTGGGAATTTGATAGTGTTTTTATTCCTAATAAAACGTGAGGCAAATGTTTTACTGCAGTTAGATGCAGACCTGAGAAATATTTTCCTAGAAATTGTAAATCAGAAACACTAACAAGTCAAAAATGAGGTAATGAAATCCTTCGTCTTGAATGCTGTCGTGCAATCTCACTGGAGAAATATTTAAGCAAACTTAAGCTAAAGTTCAAGCAATCACATTTTCAGTTCATGATGAGATTCAAACAATCTCGCTAAGACATTCGACCGAGTAATGTGAGAGGATGATATATTTTGAGTGCAACAAACACTTCCATGGGTGTCAAATGATAGCTCAATTGCTGTATCAACAAACTTAAATAATCCACTTGATTCTTCTAAGAATAGAAAACACTAATAAAATGTAAATCATAAAAATAAAACAGAAATAATAAACCAAAATAAAGAAGTAGTAATAAGTAATGTTTAATTAAAAAAAAAAGAGGTAATAGAAAACTAAGTCGTTCTAAATACATAATTTAATTCTGTAAAATACCGCTGCAATAGTCACTCATCAATGTCAGACCTATGTTAGGATGTTTGAGAAGGCGACATATTCGAGCTTCTCTTTCCAATTTCTGATGATCTGAGAAGAATAACAAACAAAAAATAAATAATCTTAGGATGGACAAACCATGCAACTGGAAACAATAAACAATTTCTGAATCCACAGTCACTAGGAAGACAAATTAAGAAGTTTTCAAAGTCATTGTCAGCAGAAGAAATGAATGTTTGCTCCACAATTATTGCTTGCTATCCATTATCTGATAATGAAAGCGGTCGTTGGCAAAACACCATTGATTGGAAAATTCTACGAATTACATAATAACGCAAATCCTCTCAATGATTTAAATAAAAATTAATAACAAGTTCAAGTAAGGATGTGTGCAAAAAGTTTATGATTTATCAAATGGTTAATTGATCATCCTAATGACTTTAATTACTTCAAGATATTCATCATTCAGAAAAGAAGTCCAAAGACAAAGTCGCAGACGGTTTCGTACCTCTGGCCGACAGTTTCTTCGTGTTGATGATCTTGGCAGCATATTCGTGCCCTGTGGTCTTTTGAACACATCTTCTCACAATGGAGAATGCACCCCTGACATATTCAGTGCATGATCAAGCCACATTTTAAAGTCACAAGTTTAAAACATTCCTAGTTAGGACATATTCCAACTGACCACAAATTTTGGTTTCAATGAATTCCAATAATTATCAGTAATTAATAGAAGCATGCCGTTATAAGTGTCCTTGTGAAATTGCACGTAATATTTAAAGAGTCCAAACCGTAATTACAGCGTTACACGCATATGAGTGGGCAATAATTGGCAATGACTTTCAAATATATAAAATGCAAGAAGCAATAAATTTCTCTTGATAATTTTAGTTCCTTAATGCAATTAAAGGCAGAGCATCTCAGAAAAGATTCATTTATGAGACAATCTAAATCATGAAAGTAAATTCATTTTATGACAAATTACTGCAAAACTGCAAAAAAAAATTCAATAAGTAGGGGCCTTTCTAAATATTAAAAAAAACCAAATGAATGAAATACAATGATCATTGCATGAATGTTTAAACCGAAAAACCAAAGCCCAATATTTTATATAATGATGTGCCATGACCCATGATGCTGAAAGTCAAATTTGTTTATGTCTGGACCAATTATAAAAAAAAAACATGTACACAAAATTGACATTTTCAAATGGTATGCACTAAGATATCCATCGAAGAATTGAATTAATCCTCGACTTAACAAATCCCAACTAAGTAAATCACTCACTTGCCCAACTCCTCTTTCAAATCATAAAAATCACTAATTTTTCCAGGCGTCGACTGACTTGACATTTTCGACAACTTTGGATTTGAGAAGGCAAATAGATCAGCATAGAAGAACAAGATCCCAGCCCTTCTCCAACACAATATTACCGTTCATCACAACAGCTCGCAAGCTGTGCCAAGCAAGTCCAAACGATCGATAGCCAACACGCTCCTCTTCTGTATGCCGCGTATTAATTCACTTTTTCCTCATAAACTTTTGAAATTTTATAAACATAAATCCTATTTCGTAATTGAGTTTATAACTGAGGCTGCTGCTCATGTCCGGGACGGATAATTAGCTTGATTATTGTAAATGCTTAATTGGATTTGCTAAGGACTTCCTAATAAGTTTATTTTTTAAATTTCAGATTTTTTACATTTACTGATTTTTTTTATTAGTTATTATGAAATTGATTTTCATTAAAGGTTTGTTAAGTAGTTCATCTGCCTGCTGCAACGTTTAATTGAATCTTCCAGGTATAACCACCTTGCAACGTTGCTTCCCAACTTAAGTGAGGTGGCAACGCACTGCACAAAATTGTTTAAGTGGTAGAGGTTGGTTTGGAAAATGTCCCCTCTTGGACGCTCCATAATATTTTCAATTCTCTAATTTCAAATGACTCGCGGAAATCACAAAGAATAACCCTTGAACTGGAATAATACATTAATTCGAGGGACTGATGCATTTTAAACAAATTGTTGAGGTAACTGAAAATGGAAGCAATATTGAAATACCAAAGGTTACAACATTAATCTCATTCGAACTCCTTGATAGCGGAATCAGGTGAATGCGCGCTGCAGCGGAACCAATGGTACAGAAAACGCAAATCGTACAGAATGATTGACACTGCAGAACCCTTGATCCACAATAGTTTTCGCTGTCAATAAGTACATCACCAATTTAGCAGCACCTCGCCGCAGACGATATGGAATCGATCGAATGATTCAGCTAAGCGTCAAATTTACCTGCAGCGAAAATTCTAAAAGTCCTCAGCCCTTCTACATACAAGTAACTAGACGCACTTCTTTTGCAATTAATTGAAGTACATTCCTCCTCATGAACAGTATTTCAGAAGCATTTTAAACATAGAAAATTGCAATTTAAGTCTACATCTCCCCATGACTTATTCAATTTTTTATAGGTCTTCACAACTAATGAGAAGATAAAAGGTAATAATTGTTATGAAGTAAATTAAGTAGTTAACCCACAAAACACGGATAAATAATTTTGCAGCACCAATAAACTCTTTTATTGTAAAAATTCAAAACACCTAAAAAGTGACAGCCATGCACAATTGAAAACCTACCAACAACAAATAAAAATCAAAAGCGAAAATAAGGCCAAAAACCGGAAAATGTGAACGCTGCCTTCTTGAATATATAAACTTTGTCTCGTCTGCAATGACAAGCAGATCAAATAACAAGCCTTAGGTGATGGATTGAATGGGAACTGTTTCCAGTAAGACTTCACAGACCTGCAGGAAACCTTTCCAATATCAATCCACCAGGAGCGGCTTCTCCGTGCTGGTCCGGATTAAAAAAGACAGTGCAAATGCGAAAGATGTTTGATGTGAGATTATGTACACTTTAAAAATTATACTAGCTCCTTTGAACGTTTTTAGCTGCCATTAATGCCCCTGATTCTCTCATTAGCAAAACTTTCTGGGCCAGATATACATCTGAGAATGAAGTTTTTCATAAAATACCTAAAGAGGAATGTGAGACCCTAAGAGTTGAGGTGAACAAAATGTACATTCTGGCGTTCAATAGAACTGCCGACGAATGAATTAACTGTACAACTGGAAGAAATGCAGCACAGGACATGTACTGAAATGTTGTAAGAAACATGGTGAAATGTGAAAAGATGCTCAGGATCACAATCTCCTAGATAAAACAAGGCATCGCTTGGAAAGTGTATTTGTGAACACTTTGGAAGGCAAGCTGCACATCAACAAATACAAGCTGATTCGCCATCAGTAAAACATCATGGTTTTATATTCTGGGGCAGTATATCTCACCTATTCCAAGTAAATAGACCATATATTTCTCAAGGGCAGCCTACCAGAGGAGCTAGTAACCAGTGTTGAGCCAGAGCTAGAGGAAGTTTTTCAAAAACTTCTCCCTAAAAAATCCTCATGGCTCCTGATGTGCACTGTCTTTTTTTTTATTATCGACCAGCTTACTCAAGAAGGCATGCCCGGTCAAACATTTGTGATTATATCACGAATCTCCAAGAATATCAACCAACTGATTGATCAGCAATAAAAAGCAGGAAAAATTCTAAGTAAAAATAATTCTAGAGAAATTAAGTCTTAAAAACTCCAATTAGAGGACATTTCCATTCCTTGGTGAGACTTAATGTTTGCTTCTCAACAAAGAGGAAGAACTGCCAGTGTTGAACTGGTGGTGCCTTGAAAGACCACTGTGGTCCCTGTAGTCTCTTGAGGCAAAGCCACCGAGTCTTGGAAAATTAAAATCCAATATTTGCCATTATTTTATTAATCGTGACTAATTTGTAAAATTATAGATCATCCAAAAAAGCATTCGTTATAAAATGTTATGTTCGTTTTTATAAACCTGCTTATTAGTGATAAAACATAATTAGTGACAATAATGATGGTAGCCTTCTTGAACATAATGTACCTTTTATTATTTTTTCTGGGGGTGCAACTATTTTTCCTCGACTCGTAAGCCATGTTTTCGAGCCACTCAGGCACAATCTGCTTCGACTCAGCAAGGATTTCAAATAAGTCATAAGCAATCTGAGTATTCTTCTCGTTGAAAAATGAGGTTGCCAATCCTGCAGATAATTTTTTTTAATCAAATAAAAAACAAATAATAACAAAAAGGTATTATGTTAAACAATTTGATTAAGTGATTACTAAATTACAGGAATGCTTTAAGAAACATCTCCAAAACGATTTTAAAATTATTAACCCAAGTTCCCCACTCTCCCAGTTCTTCCGATGCGATGGACGTATTCTTCGATGTCTGTCGGAAGGTCGAAGTTTATGACATGCTTCACGTTCGGTACGTCCAATCCTCTTGCAGCAACCTAAGGCAATGATAAGGGGCTCTTTTAAGATTTCATGCTCGAAATTCTTGAGGTTGAGATGCAAAAGTGAGATGTTGGAAAATTAAAAGTTTCCCAGAAGTTAGCTTAACCTTGAGAAACAAAACTTATAATGTTCAAGAAATTACAACTTTCAACTTACTGTGCAATTGTTTGTCTGTAAGTAATTATTAATCACATCAATCATCCATCAATAATTATCCTAATTATTGCCATATCCTTTTATTAAAAATATAAAGCCTTGAATAAGTTAATTAATATTCAAAACACAATTACTAATTAGCAAACAGCTCATAAAACAAACATTTTTTTCTGATATCAACTTTTTAAGATTTGCAACATAATATTAATACTGACTGCAGTAGCAACGAGGATCGGTCTTTTCCCTGACTTGAACCACCTCAGAGCATCTTCTCTCTCTTTCTGAATTCTGTCGCCATGAATGCTGTTCGCCATGTAACCCTCTTTGTGCAAGTAAAACTCCAATGAATCTGCACCTTTCTTGGTCTCCACAAAGATGAGAGTCAATGAGTTTGGACCTTTTAGTAGAAATAAGGAACTTTATTTATCACAAATAACAAACATAAACATTACAATTAGAAACATTAAGGAAGCTGTGTTTCTGCTATTAGACTAGTAATGAAAAACTTTTCAAACAAGCTAAACAATTTGTGAAAAGCAACAAATTGAAAGACCTTTGAAAGAATTCATGACTCATTGCAAACTTATTAAAGTAAACAAAACATGTTATGGAATCATATTTATAAGATTGAAAAGACAAATAAATTTTTCACAAAAATAAAATTTCAAATAACAGGTTTATCAAAAATAACTTGGATAGTTCTCAACGATAAGCAACAACACATGTACACAAATTACCCATTGCATTGAGGAGTTCTTTGAGAAATGATTTTTTTTCATCATCTTCAACCCAAAGAACTTTCTGAGTGATGTTTTCACTTGTACTGCCAACTCTTCCAACAGCCAGGAATATGTATTCATGCAGAAACTCATTGGCCAGCACCTGTTATAGTAGTTCATCATGGTTTTAAGTGGAACATACGTGTGTTGTGCAGGTTAATAAACATTATTATTTTGTATTTATCATTTTCAATAATAATTAGATTCCATAGCAATAAAATAATGCAATTGCTTAAGAACAAAAGATTTCATGAAAGCAAAAAAGCCCATAAATTTTACCTGAATTTCTCTGGGAAATGTGGCACTGAACATAAGCGTCTGCCTCTTTCCCGCACAAGGCATTTCATCCTCCAACACAATCCTTCGGATCTGTGGCTCAAATCCCATGTCCAACATCCTATCTGCCTCATCCAAGACCAAATATCTGCCATCAAAATAGAGATGTCTCATAAAAGCCATTTTTAAATTGGATGTCCATAATTTTGTGAAAACTAAAATAGAGTATCAAAGCACATTAAATTAAAATCAGACTTGATGCCTTCCAAAGATATGAGTCCTCTCTCTGTCAGATCAATGAGTCTTCCTGGGGTTGCAATGAGAACATGGCAGTCTTTGGAAATGTCTCTGATCTGAGTGCCAACATCTGCACCTCCATAAATGACGCAAGGCCTCACACGCGATCGATACAGAAACTGGAATGTCGATAAACTCGATAATAATTGAAAGAATATTGTATTAACCTCATAGCTTGTTTACCTTCCTAGATTCTTCAAAGATCTGACAGGCAAGTTCTCTGGTAGGCACAAGGATCAGAGCTACTGGATATTGTCTGGTTCTGCTAAAGCCAGTGTCTTTCTACATGATAATATTTGACAAAAAAGTTGAAATTCATTAGCAAAATTTCAAATATCAAATGTTTCAATAGATATGCTAAAAACAAACTCACAAATTTAGCCTTCAGAAATTCTCCATTGTCAATAATATGACAAAATATTGGAAGTAGATATGCAGCTGTTTTACCGGACCCTATAAAGTAATTAAAATTCAACATGTAAGGCATGGTTTAGAATCGAAGTCCACAGAGTAATTTTAGCCAATTTTTGAGATGAAATTTCATTAATGAAGTAAACCTAAGAAATTATCACATTAAACAAGTGGTATTTGTTTGCACTTACCTGTTTGTGCACATCCCATGATGTCTCTCCTTGCAAGTATTATCGGAATTGCATACTTTTGTATCGGAGTGGGCGTCGAATATTGACAGAGTGATATGTTGTTATTGATGATTTCTCCAAAGTCGAGATCAGAAAACTAATGAAAAAATTATGATTTATTGGTAATAATTTGTTGACAACAATTGGCAACAACTCAGTTATTAAAACAGGATCTTCACAATTAGCTTACCTGTTCAACATTTGGAGGACAATTCACACCACTGGCCTCCACAGGAATATCTTCATATTTGTCAAAGTTAATACCTCTATTACTTGCTCCAAACAGTTCACTTAATAGAAAAACAATATTTTTTATAAAAATGCATAGTTTAAAGATGGAAAATGACAAAAGCACATAATATCAAATTTGATATTTATTAGAAAACAGATAAGTAAACATTATTTTTGACTTATTAAAATAGGAAGTAGCATCAAGAAGCCCACTGTTCAAGTCTTTCATTTCTAGGAAGTGGTTTGGTGAAATCAAATCCAGCCAGTTTCTTCAGTTCTTCGCCTTCTGCCATTTCCCTGTCCACCTCGAGATCCCAGTCCCCCATTCCACCTGAATCCCCCCATCGCTTGCAAATCTCCTTTGATGCTGAAACTATGGACTGATCCAAAAATCTTTTGGATTCCTTTGAAAGGTCATCCTGAGAGGCCGTTCTAGTGGACACACTCCGAGATTTGCTCCGATGCTTGCCGGATGAAATCTTCTTTCGACTGAAAATGTTTTTAGAGCTTCCATAACTTCTTCAGAAAAGACAAGCTTCTTAGCAGTGGCCTAGCAATCAAAGCCATTACTGCTCTAAACCCACCTACCTGGAATATCCTCTATTTCTATTTGCTCCATAGTAATAGCCCCTGTTATTTCTTGGTTTCTGGTAACTTTCCTGACTCTCACTGGATCCATCATCAGAAAATTCTTGAGATGATCTCCAATCTTGAGATGTATTCCAATCCTGAGATGAGTTCCAATTTCGAGACCAGGCCAAACCTTTAGGCTTCTGATCATATCTGTTTGACCACTCTTGAGATCCCCAGTCTTCTGAGCCATGCCTCATCAGACCACTTCTGTCTGCACTCCAACTTCTGTTCTGGGAATTTCTATAAGTAATAACAAATGAATTGTGATAATTTATTTATTGTGGTAACAATTTATTTATGATTACATAAGTGAGTAGAGGGCAAATGCCTCCTACCTTCTCACAATCAAACAAACAAGGAAATTTATCTGAGAGGTGTCATATAAACTTCATTTGTAGTATAGGAAAGGAGAAAGATCGTAATCTTTGAAGAGGCAGGTGAATTGACAATAGGTTGTGGATGAAATGGTGTTATTAGGGAGAGAGTTCTAAATTTTGATCATGTGATTAGTAAAAAAGTATTTATTCATGTCTATTGAGCAAATCAAGCCTAAGTTTAAACTGATGTTCTCTAGTGGATGAATAATTAGCAAAATGAATATGGTTTATGATCTCGGTTTATATCAGGTTATTGATTATCTTGTACAGTAAACAGAGATCAGCTATGAGATGGTGATATTCGAATGATTTGAGTTTCATGATACCCTAGCCGTCCGATCCCAGGGATATGGCCTTAGTAAATTTTTATTGAATCTTTTCAATGCTCTCAGTCAAGTATTTGTGGTGAGGATTCTAGACCTGACAGCTGTACTCAAGGAGTGGGCTGTCATAAATGCAGAAAGCTTTGGTGAGAAGATTCTTGTCCCTAGAGTTGAATGGTTTGAGAATCAGTTGATGTTGTCAATATGGAGTCAGAATTTTTAATCAGAATCAATGATGACATCAAGTCATCTGGTGTAGTCAACTGTGAGTGAGATGTCTTCAATGCAATATTGTTGTGAACTGGGTCCTTTCCTGGAACTGGTTTTATTTGAGCAGCAAAACATGTTTCCTTGGCTAGGTTGAGTTACCACTTCCTGCTCCACGAGGTGAGAGAATTGATGCTTCTCTGAAGGACAGAATCATCCAATGAGAGCGATTTGTAAAGCTTAATGTCATCAGCAAAGAGTTTCATGGTGATGTCTTTAGATAGAGAGACGACTACATCATTAATAATAATAATAATAAAAGTTAATTTATAATGCATCATTTGCATAGCGTCAGAGGCACCTAATGTAGATTAGGAACAGCGTGGGGCCTAAAATACTCCCCTGCTGCACACCACAAGTAACATCAATCAAATCAGATATCATTTAACTTATGAGGGCATGCTGTTTTCAGAAAGTACAGAAATATAAGGGAAAAAATAAGGGAAACATGCAAAGATATCAACAGAACTCAAATTGAAATACTTATTAAAACTAAAAATATTTTAATCAATTCACTTCTTGTTTAATCCTGTTCCTCTTTCATAGCTCTGCCTTCTCATCTCAAACCTCTTGTTTGGCTTTTTTGAGTGGTTGTCAAAAAACTTCCCTGGTAAACTGCTTCTTCCAACTTCTTTCAACTCAGAACTGTTAGAAAAGTTCCAACTCTGGCTCATTGGGCTGAAAATCATTTGGAATACTGCTCATCAACACAGAAAGTTCATGTACTTTTTTTTTAGTCTCTAATGCCTACTCTTGTTTGTGATTTAGCTTTGACCAGGGATCATTTTGATTTTCATAGATTTTTTCCAGGTTGCCCGATGCTCCTCTAGGCAAGCTTCCATAAGTTTTTGGCTGCTCGTACATTGCTTCTGGAAATGATGTAAATAGTGATCTGTTGGCAATTTTAAAATGAAAAATAAATATGTTTACTTTGTTTAGGATGGTGATGAAGTCTTGGCAATGTCGAACATGCAATAACTCCTGTCAAAAGAAATAAAACACATTAAAACTTACAAAAATTATTATAGCAACAATAATGTATATTATTATTATTCTTCCAAAAACTGTAAAAACTCCAGAAAAGAACTGTATAACCACTTGGATGAGTAAGCACAGCTGCTTCAGGAACTTGTTGATGGATGGCAAATGGATGAAAGCCATGCATTTGGGAGCCATCAGCATTAAGAACAGCGTAAGTCGGATTTTGAGAATAATGAAATGCAGGTGATATCATATAAGCATTATCTGAAGTTAAAGATGGAAACAATCATGGTATTTATAATATTATATATTATGGTTATGGGATGGTTAAAAAATTAATAAAATATTCAACTCCAAACAGACCTTGAATAAAAACAGGATAAGCTTGAGGAACGTCAGCATACTGGGGGTACATTGGATTCTGAACTTGAGTCGGGGTCATTGGCATCATTGGGTTTGCCATGTAACAGTGTTCTGCTGCTGAGATGAACATTGGATTAAAGTTATTATTATCATCAAAGTTGCCTAAAGTTTGATGGGGATGTACCTATCATTGTTGGAAACTGGCATCTTTCCATAGCTTGTGGGGAGCCAATATTGTTAGCTGCATCACATGGCACTTGTTGCAAATCCAGTCTGGCAAACTGAAGCAATCAGAGAATGAAGTTCTTACATAAAACATATCTGAATTTAAAATCTTTACTTCAAATTTACTGATGAAAGGCACAGTAATAAAGTTGAAATGGTTTACCGGGCGGACGAGCTGCTGTACGGCATTGGTAGCGTTTTCCGTCATTTTTCAAAGCGAGATGCAATAAAGATTATGTGCCTGGCTTCTTCTCAGATGCAGCGTATCTCCATGAAGACATAAACAATTAATTAAAACTTATTAAAATACTCCTAACATCATCATTCAACAAAATCCTATTGTTCTAATGAGTAGTCGAAGGATTATGGAAATGAGTTTTATAAATAGTCTGCACGAACTTCACCAGCCTGCTGCGCTTGTACTCTGAGTACAGCAGCTACGGTGGGCCGTCTGTTATATTACAGCTCGCCGAAACACTTGCACTTTCCAGATATAAACTAGGTGACGATATATAATTGGTCATTTCCAACAAATTCTTTGACATATTTTCCTGATTGAACATTTTCCAGGTATTTTTTCCAGGAACTCTAGTTCCCGCTCGGATTTTACATTTTAATGTTATATGATAGTGTATGGATTCCCGTTTATATCATTATTATATCATCATATTTGTGTCATTTATTAGTTGTAAATCTGAGGTTACCAATTAATAACTATTTGCACTCTGATTTTTCTTTTGATTTTCCACAAAATCCCTTCATCGGTTCGCATCGCATTTCCATTTTTTGTGGATGTTGCTTGAAAATATTGAGCAAACTTCCCTTGGAGAATGCGCTTGTGTTTTCTTACTCGTGAGGTGAAAAATAAAATTCACAAGTGTTGAGCTAAGAAAGCTGGTTCACCTCGTTGTAAATTTGTTTGAAGATGTTGAATGAAGGTTAACACCTGGTGTCATTTTATCAATAATTGATCAAGGGTCGTTCGCAAATAAAAATAACCTCTTATTGGATGAGAATATATTTTACATAAGTGATATTTTACAGTTTTACGTTGAGAAATTATTCTTTAGCGTTTACAGCAACTTATCTGTTTTTCTTTTTTCGCAAAATGTTTTTTAAATGATTGATAAAAGGTGCACTGACGAAGGGCAATATTTTTACCCTAATGTTATTAGATTAAGGAACAAAAAACACCTAGGACAATATAACAAAGAGCTTTATCCGGATACACCGAACTTGTTATTGGTTTTTTATTTATCGATATTATTTAACACATTAGTTATCTTTTGCAGTAATTACATGTCGCTGACAAACTTCCCCTAATCCATAATTTTACAAAAAGCGCTACCATTGTTCATCCTCCTTCAGTGGCGGATTTAAGGGGGAAGGGAGGGTTGAGGGCCATGTCCCCAGAATCATGCAATACGATATTAAATACTAAATAAGTACTACAACATTGAAGTTTTTGTTTAAATACCAATAAAATTAGCTTGACCTGAAACATTCCTTTGCTTTTTTAAATGTTCAAATTATCACTTAAACCGCCTTCAAATAAATCCCAGCTTATCACAAAGTTTGTTTGTTGTGAAAAGCATTTAAATTTGGCAGTGAGCTAGAGAATCTTTGGAAATAACATTAATAAGCAAAATGGCCAAAAAAATATATCCCTGGCTTATATTTAGCCCCTTGTCTTCGACAACTATGTTGCAACAGCATCAGCAAGCGGTTCAGAGGTCTAGACAGGTTCCAGTGTCCACCACGCACTTATTCTAGATCCACTCCTGTCCTTCTTCAAACTTTTAATAAAGCATGTGCATCGCGCAAAAGGGGAATTTTATTAAAACTTATTGAAATGGTAAAAATTCAAAATGAAAAAGAGGGAAACGGCTTAAGGGCAACAGGAAGCAAAAGAACGTCAACAAACAATGAAAGAACTCCAGAAGACCAACGAGGAGTCCCGTAATTGATTGGGAAGTCTCGACAGGATAAAGAATCAGACAAAATATTAAATAATACTTTTCTGCATTTGGGGCATTCCACGTCAAATCGACATAACATCTGACATCACCATCTTGGATTTTGCTGAAATTTGGCGCTATTGATAAATTTGTAATATATTTTTTAAAAATATAGTTTGGCATAACTACAGAAGGGGTTTAATTGATAATATTTTTTTAAATATTGAAAATACAATATTCTAAGTAAGTTGCCCAAATAGAGCCTTCAAGTACCTTTAATTTGATATATGTATTATCCTTCTAGGTTTTCTAGAACCAAACTTGCAACCTCTCAACCATCGCGATGTGTTGGCAGTTGGTCAAAGTTCGACGATCCATATTTCTGGCACCGATTGACCAAAAAATTTAAAATTTATTTTCGTAACACACTCATCTAGCTTAACAACTTTACCAAATTTCAGCAAAATCCAAGATGGTGAAGTCAGATGTTGTGTGATTTGACTTGGAATGCCCCATTTCTGACTTAATTATATGGGCACATATTTACACAGGACAAGCACACAGCTATGTTCAGTCCTCCCCACTAATTCTGTGAATGTTTTCCACAAATAAAGAAACAAAAATATCCAATCTAATTTTATATCCAACAATTTAATAACAACCATAAAGATTCTAATAAAAAAGATATTTGTTCCCATAAAATCGGTAAAACTTCAGAAAGAAGAATAAATCTAAAAATCATTGTTGTGCCTTAGGCTTTTTCTCCTTTGCCAAAGGTTTATTTTCTGTTTTCTCCATCAACTTGCCAGTCTCAGAAGTCTCCAATCTTTTTCCAATTTCTTCCTCGGTTTGCTTGATCTTCTCTTCAACTTTCACCTTGATTTGCCTCAGTTCCTCTGCTAAATGCTTCCTTATGAGGGATTTCAATTCACTTGTGACCTCTGTGAAAAAGATTTTTATTTTGCAAGTTTTAAACTCTGAACACTGTGTTTTCATAAATTGTCAAACCTGCTTCATGAAGTTTCCCAGCACCGTCTTCTGTGTCTTGTTCTTTCTCCAGTCCTCCACCCATGTCTTCGGGAACCTCAGTTGCTAGGATCAGTTGGAATGACTTGATGTTAGTGATTGATTTATGAGATGCCATCAATTAATAATTAATTTAGAATTAATTTGTTTGTTAAAATGAATAATTAAAAAAAAAAAAATAAAAAAAAAAATAATAATGATGGTGATTGATGATGGTGACGATGACTATTGACGATGACGACGATGATGATGATGATGATGATGATAATAATAATAATAATAACAACAACAATAATAATAATTATTTAAAGCAATGTAACAAACGAAATCAGCCCAAAATATGAGCAACAAACCATCTCTTTCTGGTGGTGGTGTCAAAGGAACTCCTTCATAATTTAATTTAAGATCCAAGGTAACCTTTCAATTTAAGATGATAATCTATTTGATGATAATTTGTCATAACGTTGAGAATCTTTACACCAACCAATCTTGTAAAAACATGTTCCGGTTTTTGAAAGCATTATGGTCAATAAAATAATTTAAATTGCAACTCTTTAATTGTTTGGCATTTCAATTGGTGATTGAAGTCAAGAGTTAAGATGTTGATTTGGTGATTGATGGACAGAAATAAATGCTTAAGAAAGACTCACTTTTTGAGTGAAGACATACTTGTATAGCTTGTAGTGACGGAAGTAAGAGTTGATTCCATACTCCAATATTTTTTTTGCTTCCTGGGGACTGAACAAATCGATGCTGAAGGGGGGTCTCTTTGGAAAAAAGATTTATTTTAATGAAACCACTGCCACTCAACTTCAAAATGAGATTAATTTTCTTACTCTCACACTGTGACATATAATCATCTCTTTAAAAAATTGAAAACAGTGCTCAAAATTGCCAAAAGGAGTTTCTGCAAAATCAGATTAGTCAGGAATTGCTAAGAAACCAATAAATACTAATAATATAAAATATAATAATATAAAATAATAGCTATAAAAAAAAATATTAAATCAACATATTACCTGTGCATACCTCATGGGTTTTTTTAAATATTGAAAAAATCACAGATATTTGTTCTGCATTGAAACAATTTTCTTTTGCAAAAGTTGCCACATATGTGTAAAAATCCATTAAAATAGCACATCTTTTATTTTCTTTATATCCATCTAAGCCAAAAATTTCTGCCAATTTTCTAAAATTAAAAAAAAAACAACACTTTAGAGACCCTGGAGAATGCAAATCAAATTTAAGGACTAAAATTAGATTTAGAACATGACAGGGCTTCAATCAGTATTTCAAAACAAAACTCTAAGTGTTATTTAGAAGTTGACTGGAAGCAAATAACTTTTGTAGTTCTTCAATTGAAGCAGCGTCTTTGATCTGATTGGCATCTTTCATTTGAACGTCGACCCTGAGTTAAATTTGAGATTAAATAAAAATGTGTCCAAGTTGATTGAAAGACCAAGTCATTTTACTTGCCATATTGAAATCTTTGCTTTGTGACGTCTCGGCTGAAAACGCAAGACAATTTCAAACCAGAAGTTTCCATTACAAGCGATATTTTTAGAAAAAAACCTGTTTTATTAGAGGGGGCGCTTTAGGACAATTTTTTGGTGGCTCTTGTAAAATTAATTCCCTCAGTATGCGATCCACTTCGTCTCTGCTCATAATGTTCTGTCCCGTCGAGTGCTTCGAAAATTACAATATGTTGCCACTAGCAACTGTAGATTTTGAGTAAATGTAGGTAACTGTGAAAGATGCCAATATATGAATATAAAGTGTTACAAATTATTTTTTATTGCAAATAAAAGTCATTAAAGTCAAAATTTAAAGTCATTGAAAAACAAACATCTTGAATTGTTTTTAAAATGAACTTCCAAGGGGTTTAAATGATTTTTCCGGCAAAAGAAAATTTATTGTAAAGGAAAAGGCAATTTAAAGCAAATGCCATTCATGTGGAAGCATTTGGCTGAGAGATAAAAAGTAATTAATGGATGCGGTCACAGCATTTAAGTGCAGGAAGTACAAACACTGCTTTTCATTCGGCACGAAGTCCAACTTATGTCTCTCATTTTTCCATGCATTATGATAACAAACCACTTCTACTAATTTAATGATGTTGATAAAAATAAACTAAAATTTAGTAATTATTTTTATATAATTTTATAAATATGTATTTTACATTTAAAACTTACAGCATTAGTGAGAAACATTTTTAAATCCTCACATATCTGAAGCTTTTTTCGTGCGGATGACAGATCGGATGACAAATGCTTCCTTCTCATAGTGGAGGTCCCTCGGGAACCTTCGACATTTGTAGATATATCTCACCCTGTCATTTAATGGACACAACGTAAACACACAACTTTTGTCTCCGACGGTTGTGATTACGAACCCAATTCCCATCTTTTCTTTTATTTTTACCAGTATGAACTCCTGAGGATTGGGACAGTGTTAACCATTTTAATAACCATTTTAATAAGAGAGAAGGAACGATTCAATTTCTTCTTTTATGTTCGTCGTGATGAAAATATCCTCTATATCTCATCTCCATTACGTAGTCCAATCGTCGAATCCAGCTGAGCACATTTGCTTTAAAGTTATTCTTCTTTCTTTCTTTTTTTTTTTTATAAATGCTCCTCCATTGTTCAAACATTACTTTTGGTATGAGAAATAAGATCAAATTATTTTTTGTTGGATTTTAATTTATTGCAAGAACGTGTTTCGCTAGTTGACATATCTTTTTCTTCTAACCATTAGTGAATCCCAGCTTCACTTTGCAAGATCCAGACACAAATCCCTTTTATGTTAGTTTGTGATGCAAGTAAATTGTGAAAGGATTTTTAGAAAGACCGTGCTTCTTAGAATGTAGTTCAGCAAATGCGCAAAATATTACGACCAATTACTGGCCAAATGGACTACATTTACGAAGGCTGTGTCTGCAGAGAAAGATAATCTTCTGCGTGCTTCCACAATTTCTGACCAAATATTGATGTAATTAACACATCCAAGTTGGCTGACAAAAACATTAAAAAATGCAATCTTTTAAAAATATTTTCCTTTTAAGTTTCAGCAGATGGGGTGTTATCGCTCCGTTCATGCCTCCCGTGGCGACTTTTCAGACCAAAATTATTCTAAAACATCAGAGTTTTGCATATAAACTCAATTACATTACCATTAAAATTGTAACATTAAACAAAACAATTAAGCAATTGCTAGAAATTGCATTGCATCACCAGCAGCAGCACATTGAGGACATTTGAGGTTCCTAGCATCAAAAAACACATCCGTTCTTCTTCCAACATGGAACATCGTGATTTCCTTGCAATCCATCATCACACCGTCTTTTAAACCAGCATCACATCTCAAGGACATCCAACCAAGGAAATCAGTCTTCATCCTTGATGTCTTTCCATGCTCCATCACGCAACTAACCTCCCCTCTCTTTCATTCAATTGTGACATCTTCAGCTGGATCAACCTGCCATTCCATGACTTCTCCAGATTTTCAGAGGTCACCTCAAGCGTTAAAAGTCCTTATCACCAAGTCTATCGCCTCAAATACGTAATGTAAAAAATGATATTATAACTGAGCGAATTCGCTTTTGATAAACTCGACAGTTTTAATAAGAAATTATGTTCCTTCTTAGAATAGAGTTAACATAAAATTTACAAAAAAAAGTAATGTTTTAATCATACTGAAGATTATGTGCATATATCGAAATAAAATGTATTTATGAATTTAGAATTCAATTATAATAAAACAATGAATGAATTAATAAATAAATAAATTAATAATATATTCGGCAATAGGAGCAAATGACTCTTCATTCCGATGATAGTGAGCTATTTTTATGAACAATTTCGATGGGGATTCTTGCATAATGCAGGAAGGCGAAAAAATTGCTCGTGAATGACTAAATGAACTTTCGCAGCTCAAAAAATGTTGGACGAAACAAAAAAGACGCATTCTACAAATAAAAAACATTTTTTTAGAAACTAGAATCAACTGTTATCAACTCAAATTCGAGAACATTTGGTTGAGTTCATTGGTATGCCTGGCACAGGTTAAGGGAAATAGAGGTCTACCTGAAATACCAAGGTGCTTCAAGAAATCCTTGCAATTTTTTAATATTTCGAAGCTGAAAATATTGATAATAAAAAAAGCTTGCTTATTTAGACAAAACATAACATCACATGGACATCGTGTTTTAATAAGACACATCGAATAAGCTAAGTTACACTTCTTGCGATATTTACGTTTATAGCATTTTTTGAAGGCAGAGCAGCAAAAAATAAAAAATAAAAAAACATGCAGATTGATGTTTGTAATAAATTATTTAAATGCAGGTTAAATAATTAGGTAATGTCCAATATTGTTCGAAAAATTTGTGGCGTTACGCAGTGGATAACTGTGAACTTTTAAAGAATATTCCACATTTTTAAAGGTTTTTCTAATAATCTCTGAAGAATCACCGAGGCGTGAATGATGTCATTATTTTACATTTTTATCAGCCATCACGATATTTCTGTCTCTTTTGTTAAACAAATAAACGAACAATTATTTAAAAACATTTTTGTATTTTATCAATAATTGAATAGTTCGTAACTATTTTAATTATTTATAATTTAAGATTAATTTTTAACATGAAAGTTAATTTTATTATATTATTTTAATTTACGAAAATGCAGTTCAGTCGACCAAACTCATTAACGCTGTTATTTCGATAAACAAAACAAAACAAAATAAAACGAAACAAAACAAAAATCAATAAATATTTCTTTTCTAAAAATCTCGAAAACATGAAATGGTTTAAATGTTAAGCACACTAAGACAATTATGTTTTGGAGACTCCATTTGTTATTTTGTCTGAAAATCTCAACAATCAACCATTAATGTAGGCTTGATTGTCCCTCAACGCGAATAACTTAACTCCTTCCAAGAGTTATGACTCCAAGTTAAATTTAATAGGCCAGAGAGATGCCGTAAATCCTGGATTATATGTGGGATCCCAACTAGGGATGCCGACTAGGCGAATGAAATACAGGGGTTGGGATACGGTTCGGTGGAGTTAGGCGAACTCTGGTGAGAAATTTCTTGTCGGTTCAGTGATGGAGGATTCACGCACCAATGAAGATGGAAAATAGTTCTCCACCCCTTCCGGTTCGCAGCTGGAAATTGAAATTCTGCAAGAAAATATCAGAAAGGTATGAAATTTTAACATAAAAGTGTACTTTTTGTTGAAGATTTTCCAACATTTCCTGGGGTCTGAAATTAAACATTTTTATCACCAAGCGTAAAGTTGTTGCAGTAAAATTATAAGATAATATCACAAATATTTACTTACCCTTTACTTGCACCTGTTGCAAATTTAATGTGGCTCTCCTAAAACCCATCCTTCATTATTCTGCCAGCTTGTAATCTGTCAATGCGTTCGACAATTTTTGAAAGTCTTCTGTAATTTCTGCATTTTTGCACTGTTTTTTTTTTTGTACTGAACAAATCCTGAATAATCCCGATTCATTTATTTATTCCAAACCCAAGAATGATAAAAGGTTCTTTGGATCTTAACATCTTCTTTGATAAATAATAAAATGCAAATTGGAATAACATAACAATTGCAGCTAACATCATAGTCAACATAATTATTACCAAAGCCCTTGACATCATCGTCATCATCATTTCTGGAGTTAAAGTTGTTCAGAAAGTAAGTTGTACAATTCTTGGAAATTCCAGAAAGTGGATCCGAAAATAAAACTCTAAAAATTCCCTCAGAAGTTCAAACAGAAAATCAGAGCATTTAAATGGATTCCACTTGATTGACAGCTCGATATTCTCTTTAAATTGAAATAAATACTTTTGAATTAAAATATGAAATTCCCCAAGGACTCAATAATGGTTTTGAGTGATCTTTAAAATCAAAGTTTGGGCCTCATGTCGTCACGCAACAGGTCTGACAAATACGTAAATTCAAAATAATTCCTAATTTGTATTCAATCAATAAATTCATCAATTCGAAATGCGGTTCCAATAGTATTAATAAGAAACAATTTATGTTATCGTTATGATAATAACGCTTAATATTTAATAATAATAATAATAACAAATATTTAATGATAACAGACGTATATCCTTTCATTCCCTTCTTCTGTTGTCATGGACAGCACATATGTCTTGGACATAATGATCCCTCGACAATTCCATCACAATGCATCATATTTTTGGTCATTATCATCACCATCATGCTGCTTTTTTTTCTAATTTAAAAATTCTTTTATTTCAAAACTCTGAACGAAGAACCCAAAAAACACCAAAAAAATTCACAAATTCACGGTGTATCCCAAGGGAATGTAATCCCATCCAGGGGGTAATCGGTTAGAAAATGACGTAATTACGGCTTCACTTATGGAAGAGTCTTTACATAATTGATAAACTGAGAGTGAGAGTGCGATATTTTATTGCTAGAGTACATGAGAAAATTGATGATAACAATGAAAAATGAGGAAAACATGATAAAACATATGACAATGAAAGATATAGATCGACCGGGCATCACTGGGCATCACTGGGCAGTTATGTGACACAAACCAAGGAAGGTAGGTAAAATAAATGATACAACAGATAAAGGAGTGAGGAAATGTAAATCTCAACAACTGGACAGAATGTATTTTTTAAGACGGGATTTAAATAGTGAGAAACTGTTTACAGAAGTAAGGGATGATGCAAGAGAGGAGAACAAGAGTGGACCTTGACAACATATGGAGAATTTTTTGAAGGTGGTATGGAAAAATTCAGATCTGAATTGATTGGATGATCTAAGATTGCAAGAGTGGATGTCTGAAGATTTGGAAAACATATTATTAAAGGACGAAGGCAGCAAGTTATATTCACAATTAAATATAAAGAGGCAAGTTTGGAATTTATTGATCTGACAAATATTCAGAAATCCATTTGAAATGAAATAGTCCTTTGTATGAGCACGTGGAAGGAGACCAAACATAATACGGATGATTCTTTTTTGGAGATTGAGTAAAGGGATAAGTTTAGAGGGATAGTTAGATGCCCAAGCGATATTACAATAAGTGAGGTAAGGATAGATTAGTGAATAGTACAACATTATAATAATTTTTCTATCAACAAATGAATAGGGTGTCGATGTGTAATGGTCGCCGCGAGTCTTTAGTCGATAAACATATAATGGGTACTGTTCAGAGGATGGGTAACTTAGGATAATAACCGACAGGGACACCCGCCTGATCAAACGGGTGTGGCCCACCCCCCGAGAACGTCAGGAGTTTGGGCCGAAAGTTCGATGACTCCTCTGATGATTCCCTGTCGGTGCACTCCATGGTAGGAGTTTCTTAGTACTAGCATGACAAGACTTTTTCTATCTACATATGAACTGATCTTTGATATGACACCAATGTTTTTTTTTTAAATTTTGAAGGCAACATAATTGATATGCAAAGACCTTCAAACATAATCATTCCATTAAAAAAATTGTGAGTGCAGAATGTTTATCCCTAAAAATTACAACGAAATCCTCACCGTTGTGATGTTTGCTTCCAAACTTTACGTGAAATACTGCAAATTGAACTTTAATAATGGAAATAATTGTAACAATTTTTGGCGAATTAATGGCATAAAATAATGAAAATAATAAGCAGATGATCATCTTCCTGAGAGTATTTTGATTGCATCACCAACTCATTCCAAAGTACGACCGTGTTAAATGCTGTCATTTGTTTTTCTTTATCAAAATTTTCATGCTTTTAAAAATGTCCTGCGAATATTAAAAAATTGAATTAATACCAATGAATTAATTGAGAATGCATTGAATTTAAAGAATTTATCGAAATTAATTCGATGAGTTTCATTTTCAAAGATTTTTCTCTGTTTAAAGAACATTTGCAATTCATTGATGTTCTTGAGTTGAATTTTTAATGACTCCATCAATATCACCTTCACTTTTAAACCGAACTTCGTGCCCGGCATCATAATCTAAACCTGCCTCATCGTCGTCGTCGTCGTCGTCTATCTCGACGGCCCATTTATTAATGATCAAACAATGACGTCACATCCTGTGCCGCCATCTTGAGGAGTGTCAAGTGTGATGAATCACCAACTCACAGTTATCTCATCAATCCGGAAAGAAAACATGAACGATAAATGTTGAACAGCAAGGAATAACGGATATTATTTTAATAATAAAATTGTATTTATTATGACTTTAACAAAAACAACAACATTAGTAATAACAATAATAATAATAATATTATTTTAATATTAAAATTGTTATTATTATGACTTTAAACAAAAACAACAACATTAATAATAACAATAATAATAACAACAACAACAACTATTACAACAACAATTTAATAATAATAATAATAATAATAATAATAATAATAATAATAACGCCAACAATGGTTTGAAGACAGGTTGTGAGCTTGTGTCAGGTAAATGAACTTTCAGGTTGTCTTGTTCCAGGTGCTCCTCTCGAAATTTAATTCAACTTAAAACATTCAAATTCAACAATTCAACTTAAAACATTCAAATTCAACAATTTGTTGAATAAGAAGTTGTTAAATTTTTGTTGCAGTTGAAATTTTCCAACTATGCCGTTTGTTGTTGTTAAATATTTTAAAATATATAAAAATGTCTTGAACGCTCATTTTCAAATTTTTTTTTTAAATATTTAAAAAAAATTATTTTAAAAATAATTTACAAAATTTATAAATTTCATAAAATTATAATTAAATTATAATTAAAATTTTTTTTTTTATAAAATTGTNATAATTAAATTATAAGTAAAATATAATTTTTTATAAAATTGTTTATAAAAAAGTTGGCAACCTTTTCGTATGATAAGATAACATACGTTTCCAGTTTCAATTCGTAGAAATTTTCTGCTTGGAAAACTTTTGGAAAAATCACCTCCAGTGATGTCCGTTTCCATGGAAATGCCTCATGGGATCGCGTGGGTGGGAGAGGAGGAACCTGGGACTGAATTCATTCTTTCATTCCAAGAAATCCGGAGATAAATTAAGACATGGAAGTTGCCAGGTTTTTATTTGCTTAAAAAATACCTTTGCCGCTCAAACGTAATTACAACTATAATTATATTTTATGTAATAAACGAGGCTGTTAAGTATTAATTAATTAAAGGTAATTAATCATTATCAACAAATTAAAATTATAAATAAATCGTAGTAATAGTAATAATTATAATAATAAATAGCTTCAATCGAACACACAACCAATATATAAAAAATCAATCGATCGACCAAGGTCAAATGTCCAAGATTTATTCAGAGAATGCCGAAATCTCGCCAATAAGTTTTGTTTGTTCTTAATTAGGAGGCCTTTTGTGGAGAGACAAGGATGAATTACTGAGGAAATTAGCTGGAGGTGACGGAAGTGAATTGTCGGACATGGATGAATTAGTAGAGGATTCATCATCATGTCATCATCATATCATCGTCATCGTCGTTGTCGTCACAGTCGTCGTCATCATCCTAATCATCATCATCATCGTCGTCAAGATAAATATTTGTTCACGAATTGTAAATTATTTAAAAATAATTATTAATTTAAGTACAACTAATTATGATTTAATTATAATAGGAGTAATTACGGCTGTCATTCAGCCTTAACAGATGGAGAGTGATTTGAGCAAACATAACTCTTAGTTTAGTTATGAAAAGCATATATATATTTATATTAAATATATTATATATAAAATGTATTTATAGCTTCAAATTATAAAATTAAAATATGATAAAATTATACCTTATTTGCGTGACTAAATAAATTTATTTATCCACATAAATTACAAATTTTTTTGAATTAATTTGAAAACAATTAATTCCAAAACTCAAGTCGCACAAAAGAAGAAGCATGAGCGAGACTATTACTATTCACCGGTGTACTTCTCGAAATAAGATCCTCTTCAACTCTTAAAATCGTGAAATTTGTTTCTTTTAATTAAAAATAAATGATTTTATTATTTTTACCTAAACATATTTTCACCTTTTCAACAAAATGAAGAAGGTTTTTCTTTAAAAAAAAATTGAATCATTAAATTTGAGCAGACGTGAATTTGAACGCATTTTGACGACATCCCCGGTGTTTGCACTTCTTGAGAATAAAAGGAGCGTAAAAATAAAAACATGAAACAATATTTTCCATATATATTCCATAATTTTCCATAAATATTTCCAATATTTCCATCAGATAATTTCAAGATTACAACCTGAGTGAAAATATCAATGAATCTACTTGGAATCATTCTGAAACAGAATAATTTTGAATATTGTCCATTTTTTTGATGGAATACTTTCCTTATCCACGAAGATGCCAGGCAAAGAAACAGCAATAACTCACATGTCCTGGAAACATCTTCTTTGCCAACAGAATTCCTCATAAAGAAGACTTAGGCAAAGTCTGTGGAAAATTGACTCTGAAATGTTTTTCTCTTCAATGAAATGAGGCCATTTGTGAGACAATCAGCAGGATATCATTAAGTCGACATTTCTGACAACTATTGTTGGTGTTCAAGTCAGTAATTGGATTTTTCTGAACACATCAACAATCAACTTTCTGCGACTGCAATTAAAATGCTAAATAACTTTAAATAATCACGTAATAATGTCATTGGACAAATTACTAATAATGAAGATAACCAGTGCACAAGAGACTTTCAAGCTTCAAGAGACACTTTTAAATTCTCTTTTCGCGATAGGATTGTCAAGCTTTAATTGTTGTTTGAAATTACAAATAATTCCTAAATAATTAATAATCTGCGATGGGCGAGGTTTTCGTTTTTGATTTTTTCATTTCTGAATTGCGTTCAAAATGTGTCAGTTATGACTTAAATAAATAATAAAACAATAATAATAAATAATAAAACAATAATAATAAATAATAAAACAGTAATATTAAATAATTATTAATAAATAATTAATAATAAAACAATAAGATGACAACAACTTGACCCGCAAGTTAAGCCCTCAGCCATGATTACGTCATCAATAATCAATATTGAATAATCGATAATATCTAGTTCACCCCTAACAAGGAATTAATGCACAGAATCAATGATCATAATTCATCAACGTTGAGCATATTTTAAGGCAGTATTTTTTTTATTTCTCGACATCAAGTTCAGGATTGAAACAGGTTGACGATGACACATTCTACAGACATCAGGAGGAGAACATTTTAGTTCATTGAAGGACAGAACATCTATTCTCTTTCGGACTGAAAAACATTTCAGTTAATAGTTTAGTTAATTTCAACTACAAAAAAAACTTATTTGTAATAATATTGTTATTATTACTATTAATAAAAATTTTATGATAAAAAGCATGGACAAGTTGCTGATTGCGTGAACAAACACGACGACATCACGGATCGTCATTTTAAGGCAAGCTTCTTTCCTGCGCTCCACCAAGACGACTTTTGACGTTTTTATAAAATAAAAATATAAACTGAAGCTACAGTTATTTTTTAGAATTTGTAGTTTCAATGATTTGAAATTTAATATTAGGATTTTAATATTTCTTTAAGGCTGAAATTAATAATAATAAGAATAATAATAATTAAGCTTCCTGCCTTTTAGATAAATCTTTCGTAGATGTTAACGACGCAACCAAACGAGAGCTAACCAACACGTTTGGTGCTAACGTGAGAATGCAGATTGGAAATTATGCTCGAATAATTCAAACTAACAAATAACTTACCTTAGGAAGACATGATAATAGTACATTAATATTAATAGTTTAAATTAATCATTGAAAAAATGTCTCGTGTTTGTTTATTAAAACATTTTGAAATTATTTAAACACAAACTTTGTTAAAAATATTACCTTATTTTAATAGCTTGGGAAAATTAAAAATTCAAAACACTAAAATGGTTTCTCATGAAATTCCTCTAGACATAATTACCTTTATCATGATGGTGATGATGATGATGATGAGAATTAGTTAATTAATTACGGAAAAGTTTTGTAATGCTTGAAAATATTTTGAAGTTTTGTTTCAGGCTTGAAGTGCTCATAATATGCTGATTTGATCATCTCTGAGGAATCACCACATTTTCATTCTTTGTTTCGGCAGTAAAAGTTTTAATTCTTTTATTTTAAAATATTTCACTTTATTATTTCACTTTCACTTTTTTGGGCACATAATAAATGAAGTGGATTTTTAAAGATGTTTCTTCTACTGAGTTCAAATGAGTGATCTTTTATTATCGGAGGTTCTCACAGTTCTCCCATTTTATTTCAAAATGTATGTTGTTGTTTTTTATTGCAATAATTAAAATAATTTCATCGTTGAAATTTTATTTCAAAAGGTTAAATTAAGTCATCTGGTTATTATGACTTTTGTGCTGACAAACAAAAATTAACAAAGATTTATTCCAAACTCCTTAAAATTGACATCAACTTCAAAATTAAAAAGATGTCACAAAACATTGTTTCAAAATGGATTTGAAATCCATTTAAATATTTGAAATGATTACGATTTATTCAAATTTATAAATTCATATTTGTCAAATGGAATAAATATATAAATAAAAAAATAAATATGATGCTTATTTGAAAATGATATTTCACAACTGAAAAAAAAATGATATTTTCACAATTGAAATATAATTTACAACACAGAAATATGAAGCGTTACTTTTTTTTGTATAGAATTCCTGGAAAAGCACTGAATCAATTTGACATTAAATCATCGTCCTTATTTCAGCGACACTTCTGTTTCGAATCTTCCGACAATATTCCATGTTTGCGGGTGTTTTTCATTTCATGTTTAAATTTGAAAAACAATTTTGTCGTAAAATGTTTAAATTTTACTTCCGAGTAAACTTTTTAACCTTTAACCTTTTCATTTATTTATTTACAAAGTTGAGGTCTGTTTAAAGCGAATGTGAGACTTGAAAGTTATTTCAGAGACACCTGATAATGATTGTTTACATTCGATTATGCGACCAAGTAACCGGACCAAGCGATCTTGTGATTGTTTTCATGCGAATGCATAAATACGTGATTAACTGATGATGGTCGTCAAATAAAAACTCCCGAAGCTTGTAGAAGTTCGCATGGGAAGGAATCCATAAAATAATTACTTATGGGAGCTGTATGTTCTGGACAAAAAAATGTTCATCCGTCCGTCCATCCATCCATCGTCAACTGAGTCATCATATTTAAAGGAAGATTCAGAGTGAGTAATGAGATGACTAAGCCACCGACGAGGTGATGACGACGCCGACGATATAATCGTCGATAATGATGACATCCATCCCTAAAAGATCAATAATCGACCTCATTTAGAATCGAAGGCACATTTAAGCTTAAAATCAACTAAACCAAACCTCACACAACAAAATGCGTCCTAACAACAAACTCACACGCATGTGTCAAGCATGACACTGAACAGACGAAGGTACACGACCTTGCACGACATTCTATCCAATGTACAAATGGTTATTTGTGGAGTTTGAGCATCATTTTTAATAAAATTAAAGAACAAACTACTTACGAAAACTTTCTAAGGAAGGACATTATGCATTTCTTCATATTTTAAACTTAAGATATTATTTTTAAAATGTGGACCGTCGTGATAATTTTTCTAGCGCTGTGTTTCAGTTACATGACGCTACCACGTGTTGAATTAAAGCATTAAAACCAAGAAGTGTTTGAAAAATAAAAAGAAAACTACTTCGTAGAGGTTAAAAGTTCAAAGTTTAATGCCGAGGTCAGCCGTAAAAAGAGTGGACTTTGTTGATGCGAACGGAGGAGTAGTTGATCGACCTCATGTCGATCCTCGAGGAGTTCTTTTCCTTCGGCGAGCAGCCCATAATGCGACGAAAAATGTCCTTCCAGTGCTTCATGAAACCGCAGTAGACGAAGAAGTTGCTGGCAAAGTTCAGAGCCGTGGTGAACTTGGTGACGAGAACGGCCATCTGGTAAGCCTTCCTGTCCAGGATCAACGCAATGGACTTGATGACCATCGACGGGCACACGAGAAAAAGGAAGGAGGTTTCCATGACGACGACCATGATAGTGATCCTGGTGCAACCGTAGCGATGGCCTTTGAGCAGTTTTTTCGCCCTGTTGCGGAGGAGGATGACGACGAGGCTGACGTTGGTGAAGGTCAAGGACACGAGGGGAAGGAAGGTGTCGAAGAAACTCAAGAGGATGAAGTAAGTCAGCTTGAGCCTGTCGCTAGCGAAGAGTGACGAAGGCATGACGGAATAAACGCAACTGGAGGTACTGGATTGGGTGACAGATTCATTAGAGATGAAGGAGGAAACGTGTTAGATTTAGATGAACAACATTTTTAATCATCTCATAAATCGAAGCGGTCAGAATTTGGCACGAAAATTGATGGAATGTTTGACGAATTTCAAGACCGAACGCCGCATTTCGCAGGTGAACAAACTCTGACATGATTTACGGGGCTTGTTCGTTCAATCAAAACAACTTCAAAATTAAATTTCAAACGAAATCGGACCTTTTTAAAGGCTGAAAAATAGGAACTCACCCTGATTTGGAGAGAATGCAGTTTTTCTTTGAGAAGTTGTTGGAGAAGAAGAGGGGCAAGTTGAAAAGCAGGGCAATTAACACGATGATGACGGATGATGCAACGTTGTTTCTGAGTTTGAGGAACTGACGAGCATAAATCGGGTGCCACACTGCCAGGAACCTCTCAGAGGAGATGACAACCATAATCCAAGAACTGGAAAATATGAAGAGGTTACCCAGAGGCTGTGAGAGGATTCCACGGTAGAAGAACTGGTAGATTTCAAATCCCTTCGGCAGTAGGCTGGGAGGAATCATGCTGAGGAAGCAGATAATGCAGAACAAAAGGTCAGAGGTTGCGAGGGCAAGGAGACCAGCATAGGCAGGTTTTTCCAGAGATTCGATGTTCCTGCTCATTTGGGAGAATTTGTAGGAAAGTACGACAATGCTGAGGGTGTTGCCCAGAGCTCCGAGGAGGAGAACGATGGAGGTTGCGTAGTGGAAAGGAACCCTGATGACGTCGATGAAGGACTCTTGTTTGAACTTGAAGTCAGTGATGTTCATTTCCATGTGGAACCTTTCCAGCGTCAGGAAAGACGTGGTGTTGAACATCTTCTAGAGTTTTGAAGTTCTCAGGAAAATATTATAATTAATATTGAATTGTTTAAAAATGTTTGTGTTTCAGTAACAATGTGATTACGGGATTACGAACTGAATCGATAACATACCTATTATTTGACAATTATTATTTAAACAATTGTTAGAGCACAATAGAAAGTCAGTCATCCTAATCGTAGGTTGGCGACGAGAGGTGGTCTCAAATTTGGACCAAATGCGTGGCTTTATAAGGATGCCTCATTGATCGCATTTCGCAGAATGAGATTGTCCTCTGAAATGCCTTTCAACATTTTATGACCATTTTTGTTTTAAAGTTATTTATTTTTTATATTCAAAAACTCACGCTTCAGCGTATATTATTTGACGATGCGGTTGCAACCATGGCGTATTAATATTGTTATTATTATTATTATTATTATTATTATTGCGTTAATATTATTATTGAGTTATTATTATCATTGCGTTATCATTATTATTGCGTTCTTATTATTATTATTATTTATGTTATTTTTAAAATTATACTATTGATATTATTATTGTTGTTGTTGTTGATGTGGTTGTTGCTGCTTAAATTTGTCACGTTCGTGTGTTAATTATTTTGTAATTATAAATACAAAGAAATTTTTTTGATTATAATTAAAATACAATTTAATTTATTTATTTATTTATTCTCCATCCGACACAAATTGAGACCAACATTGAATAGTAACTCATAATTATTCGTTACTGAATATATTTTATGAATATTTCTTTTGCCCTAAATATTAGCACTGCTGAGATATTTGAGATTTGAAAGTTTAAAGAATATTGAAACTTTAAAATCATCTTTTTCTTTTAAGTTATTAAATTTCTTGAGAATTAAAAAATGACTTGGTCATTCAACACCTTATTTACTTGAAGCCATTCTAATTAATTTCATAAGACACCTGTTAACAGGTGTTAACGATCACGTCTGACAGTTTTTTGTCGTCTTTCGCATAATTTCTTGTTGGACCATGTTTGTCATGTTTGTGTTCACGTGGATGTTAACATGTTTATCCCCAAAAAATAATGAACTGATCGTTAGGATTTACCAATGGTGTTTACAGCTTACCGTTGTAATAATATTTATTTACTTAATTGTGATTTTCAAATAGATTTAATGGATATTGCTTGATAAAGCATGATTGCATTGATAAAGCTTGATGTTCAATGTGAGTTCTAAGCAAATTTTTTTAGAGGAAGGTATTTAAATATAACGATTAAGTATTATTATCATAATATTGCTTTTATGTGAGCCTAATTGCACTTAATATTCGGTAGACTTCAGTGATAAATTCTTATCAAGTGATAAATTCTTATCGGATGCAGGTTCTACAAACGACTTCCTCAAACGAATGAAATGTAATTTTTTTTTAGAATTTCGAATCGAGAAATTTGTTTTTAGCCGATCTTTTGAGTGCCTCATCAATCCGAATGGGATGTGAAGGCACTTTTTAATCGATCTACCATTTATATAGCGCCCCTACCCAAGGGAGGTGCAGGCTGGGTTGCGAACACGACACATTACGACCGCATGCAGAACGCAACCCATTCCTGCATATAAATTGAATTATTTAAGTATTTCAGAGAAACTGTGCTTTAAAATAAACATTTTACTAAGAAATAACAAATTAAGAAGAGGTTTCCTGACATCATTAAACATTAAGACATTTAGAAAACACCTTCAATTCCTTGTTAAGGCATGAATATTGCAACATTACCAGCTAAAGCTCTTTCACGATTCCATACCTACACGTGTGCTGTACTTGGAAATGGGAGAACAAAACTCACTTGGGTGTTCTTCAAAAACTCGAACATTAAATAAACATAAAACAGTTTACGAGGAAGTTAAGAAGTTGAAAAACAAATTTATAACGATCAGGTGAACCAAAACATGTAACATGTGCCTTACCTGGCCACAGGTGGTTACTGCTTTGCATCTTTTGCACTTATTGCGTAATTATTACTGTATTATGTTTCTTATTTATTAATAGTTAGTACATTTATTTATTTAATATTTTTTCGAATACGAGTAGTTAATGCGACAATGGATGAAATGAGTCATTAATTTTAAATTGAAAATAAAAATAATTCTCAACAGGCTGAAGAACTGAAATGCCACGAATAATTAGCAAAAAAATACTCCGCCATTTTTTTTTTTACATTTCGAGTAAATTAATTATTTAAGATGAGATTTATTTTCCGAACATTTATTTTCCGAGCAAAATGACATCTGATTTTGCAGCAATTGAATCCAGAAACTCTGACATTGGGATGCAGGATACGATGTGTGTGTTATCTTGTCAAATTAGATCTACTTAGCACAGATGCCCATGTAAGTCTCTCTCTGTGTGTATGTATGTGTGTGTGTGTGTGTGTGTGTGTTTTGTGGATGTGAAAATGAATGTTGTGATGAACTACAAACCATTACCGATTGATCACCAAAACATCTAAATCTTTTAAAAGATGACGAATTCATTCATGCATGCATCTCGATACCTTCTTCACTTTTAATAATTCTATAATTAAATTATTTCTGAGGATAGACTCGAATGAAAACGAGTGGACGAAGGAAACCGATCCATGCATCAAGTATGTTGTAGAGCATTTCGCAATATTAATTTGCAAGCGAAAAACTGTTTTCCATTGCTGGGATAACAGGAAATTCCAGATTGAGATCAATTTTAACTCAATTTTCCTTGGATGCTCGAAGAAATGGAGTCGCGTTGAATATAAAATTTATCGGATTTGCCTGAAATTAAAAATAATATATCAAATAAATTACGTTTTTATTATTATTAAACTTACATGCACTTGATTAAAAACAGTTTCTAATAGTTTTAACTTAATTGTCATATTTTTATACAAAAGCCTGTTAACATCAGCGAACCACAAATAACAAAGTTGATTTATACAGATTATGTTAATGAAGTCATTAACATGCAAACCTCACAAATCCTTCACGTTTCTCATTCGCTGATCTCCAAGCTGTTGAATATGCAAGGTTGCTTATTATTTATGGACGTTGTGGAATTATGGAGTTAAAATTATATCTGTACTTGAAAATATTTCCAGTTATATTCACACATTAACCGCAATTTAGATTTTTAAATTTATTGAAATCGCCATTTAAACTCCAATTTTAATGTCCCAATTTCGCAGAAGTTGCAATAAATTAGACAAGAATTTCGTCGAAAATTCGCATTCAGCGGAAATAGAAGTTCAGAATGTGAGGTTAAGAATAACCTTCTTCAGGATGTTCTCACGTATCGTTCCGCATCAACAATCGAAACATCAACTAATCCGACAACTCATCTCAACAATTCATCTCAACAACTCATCTCAACAACTCACCTCAACAATTCATCTCAACAACTCATTTCAACAACTCACCTCAACAATTCATCTCAACAACTCACCTCAACAATTGATCTCAACAACTCATCTCAACGATTCATCTCAACAGCAAACCACTCTTCCCGCTCCAACTCAACCTCGTTTCAGTCTAAAAATTGTCCCCAGATGTCGTCTGGAAAACAATTTGGATGCACGTCATCGACACGGGAACAATGTGACCTAACTGAGTTCAATTAGATGAGGAATTAGTGTCATCCATATTTAATATGTTATTGTTTTTAATAATTTGTTTAATAATTATTTGATTACCACATTAGTTAATGTTGTCAATGTTGTCCGCAATTCAATTGATTGCAATAATCATTTATGTGACATCTTGTGATATTAATAATGCTGTTTTAAAAACTAAATCCTAGTGATATTATTTATTTAATCAAAATAAATCACTTATTTGTATTTAAATTCTTTTTCATAATTAAATTCATAACAAATAATTAAATTAAGATTTCCAGTAATATTAATTTCGTGGCGTATTATTGGCGTAATTTCTCGCATACGCCGCTATATAAATTCAAAAACAACCATCACTTTGTACTACTCCCTCATATATCCACATCTAAATTATTTCAACTTAATCTGGGCATCCAATTACTCCACCAATTATCCACTACCTTACATCCGTTACTTGTTCTTCCAAAAACATTTCTGTGTGTTGCATTATGCTTAGCTTGCAATACTCACGCAGAGTCTACTTTTAAACAATTAAAGGTACTTTAAAGTCCATGAAATAAATCACTTTCATGCAGGTATTCTCGTGTACAAACCAGATCACCATGTGTTGCCTCTTCCATTCGATCCTCTATTTTCGAAGACATCATCCGTGCATTCGTACAAAGTGCGTTCATCTCAAAATTAGTTCAGACCTGTTTTTATTAAATCCAATTTCAAACGTCACTCGATTCTTTGCCAGGGACCAAGAATATATGCTAGGATTCCATTAAATATTAATAATCAGCCAAACTTATATGCTTTCAAACGTCTGTTTAAACAGCTCGTCATCGACTCACCACTGTTTCTTCAACTTACTGAGTTCAATTCAACACTATCATTTACTTCAACCATTAAGTCATGTCTCCTGTTGGACGTCTGTTGGGAATCCTCACTGAGGACGTTCCTTTCTGGTTATCACTTCTTCAGTCTTTAGTTGGTTTATTTTCATTCGTGAATTGTGATCTTGCTGATATTATGTCACATCATATCATGTCTCATCACATCACATCACATCACATTACATTATATTATATTATTTTTTTTTCAATGAATATTATTTTTTAAACAGATCCTTAAATAATTTCTGAAACAAATCCATAGCATTTTATTTCTGATTGAAAATTTTATCAGAATTAATAGAAATGATTGGAAGTCAAATAAGGAAGGACGAGCAGTGGATGAAAATAATAATAATAATAATAATAATAATAATAATAATAATAATAATAATAATAATAATAATAATANTACTAATAATAATAATAACAATAACAATATTAATAATAATAATAATAACAATAATAATAATAACAACAATAATAATAATAATAACAATAATAATAATAATAACAATAATAATAATAATAACAATAATAATAGTTAATTTATAATTTGCCATTTGCATAGCGTCAGAGGCATATTGAGTCATTTCCAGACAGATATACATCGATGCTCTTCCAACTCTTAATTACATGTAACAGTGGCTTTATTTGTTGTAATTTAAGCTTAATTACACAAATAATATAATATTACATAAATACATTAATTAATTATATTGATACAAATATAACTACAATTATAACTAAAATATTTATAATAATAATTTTATTTTTGTAATAATTAATATCTCACATTAGTTCTTAGAATAAGGTTTTATATTTTTAGATACCGCAATAAAAAAAAATAGAATAAAGTTTTTAGAAAAATGAAATTGGATGCGCGGATGATATTTTATTATTTGATATTGTGAGAAAGTTTTTAAATTGTTTTTGGCAATATTTTTCATTTTCAAGGAAACTCTCAAGTTTAATTCTCAGACGGCTTTCAACCATTTCAACCATTTCAACCATTTCAACCATGTTCGATAAACTTTTTAAAAACTGAAAAATGTGGCAATTTTGTTTGCTTTTACAATTTAAAAATGAATGAGATGCAAATGTTGCGATTGAAATGTTCAACACGGCCTTAAATTTTTACAGTCGCTAATATTTAAATTCTTATCATTTGAATTTCATTTATTTTATTATGTGCACTTAACTGAAGAATTTCAAAGACCTTATCGTGTGATAATCACTCATGCATCATGTTGGACTACAATTGAACGATGCGAAAGCAATCCGATTGTGACTGCTTCGACATCATTACTTCTGTAATTTAAAACATAAATAAATGTTTCTCTTTGTTTTTTTTTATTCGTAGTTTTTGTAAATGAAATTATTGATAAAAAGGAATGAACGAGATTAAAAATTTACATTTACATTAAAACTTAAATCAGACGTCGTTATTTATTAAATTCTAGGTTTGGAAGTTTTTATAACATTTTTTTTTGAGTTTGTAAGTATTACAACATTCTCAAACCGTGTCAATAAATTTGTTTCTGCAGAGGCCGACAATATCTTGAAGAGCAGAATATCTTCGAAGCATGTGCGCGATGTGTTTAGCGGTCGCACGGAAGATAATTCTGAGTGGTTTATTAGGGCAGAATTGTGTGCCACTGACAGGAATTATGATATAAATGAAATAATTGTCATCTTCATTCTTCCTGTAACGTTGATTTGGTTTTAGTGGCTGCTTAATTTTGTCACGGTGAAGGATTTTTTGTTTTTTGAGGCAATCATCAAATGAGAGATCAAATGTTTCTAAAATCATCTGAAATCTCTTGAGATTTTCCAGAATCTCATTTTGTAAATAGTATTTACCTTTCGATGACATTGATTTGTGACAACATCGAGTTTCTTAGTATATGGAAATGACCGGATGCCTCTAACGAGGAAGTCTTCGATTCCCAATAAACAATGAAAATCAACTCATATCAGATATAACAAGTTCGCTAGCTACTCGATCAAGTGAAAACTATTTTCCTGGTTTATAAAAATATGTAATCAATGAAAAAATCAACGAAATATGATATCACCTATATTGAATATCACATCAATGAGATATGTTTTATGACCTTGTTTTGTACGATATTTCAAAATTAATTCATTTAAATGATTTGAATGCGAAACTCCTCTTGAATAAAGAAATTGAGATTTACTCGAATACAAAAATAGCACATCTGATCTCAGTTGTTTGAGCTCTCAATCAGTCATCTCGTGACTGCAGCAGAGTTCATGAAAGTGATTTATTTGTAGAAGCTAATTACTACTATAATTATAATTATAATAATATTAGAATTATATATGTATATATATACTATTATGTTATAATTATAATATTATAATTATATAATATTGAACATATATATAATATTTAATTATTCAATATTATAATTATTATAATATAATTATAATATATAATATAATAATAATTATTATAATATAATCACTAAAACAAAACAACATCTATTCAATTACCATGAATTATTTTTGTTTTATCAAAAATCCAAGTGTTATTGTTTAATAATGACGATGGTGACAGTTTTTTTCAACTCATAAATCTACTCACATTATAACATCATTTGACGTGTTTTGTGACATATTTTCAAAAATGCCTCCGAAGAAATATTCGGTTGAATATTGCGAATTTTAAGAAAGAATTCTAGGATGATTTCGCAAATAATTATTTCTTTGAACTTAAATGAAGTTTTTTCGTTCATCGGTAGAAAACGCTTTTTTTTTTTTTTTTATTTGCATTATTAAGTCCGCTAATATTATTGTGAAAAGTCAATTAATTTTTAAATTCTATCTTAATTCAGAGTTAAATTCATGCTAATTTTACTTCATCAACAATCGGTAGAAAGTTGCGAGGAAATGACTTGCGCGAAACCTGATCCTGAGCCTGAAGAAGAAATGAACAATGAATGAATCAAGATTATGTTGTCTAATGTTATGCGAACCCTCATGTTATCTTGCAGTAATAAATATAAATAAATAAAATGTAAATTAATTTTGCAATAATGGTTCAAAGTCAATAATTTTTCAATTAATAAATCACTAATATCGATTAATAATCAGTTAAATAACAAACTAAAAAGTCAATTTTTAAGAAACTTCGTGGAAATTGCAGAATCTAAAAAAATAGATTCTTAACAAATTAAGAAAACATGTAGCAATTAATATTAATATTGTACATCTTGAAAGCCATCATTGAGCCTTATCTTCACACTGATCTTCAGAAGATGGACCCCTTCTACGACATCTTCTGCCGTGGAACCTTAGTCTTTCGGCGGATGGGCCGCATCCGGTGATCAGCCGGATGTCCCTGTCATCTTGATTATGTTTTATGCCAGCACAACCAACTCGACACATGTCTTCCTCATTCAAAATTGCTGCCTTCCGATATTCTTGCCTGTAAAGACGACACGAAAATTCACGAAAAATTCTCGAGTGTGAGATTCCAACAACTGCATTTCCGTAGCGGTAATCCTGCAATTATAAATAATGTTGCGAAATAAATGACATTAATAATTTAAAAAAGTTCCAGCAACTTCACGAAAAAGCGCGACCGACAAATTAGTTACTTTCAAAGTCCAATTATTATCTTTTAGCAAAACTCTCACAAGAATTTTTATTTCGAACGAAATTTATTTAAACCGCTGTTTTTATATGCAATTATTATTCAGAATATTAATTATGTATTAATTATATTAAAACATAATTTGGTCAATTTATCTCCTTTTGATTTTATTTTTAGTCAATGAGTTTCGTTTTAGAACATTAAAAAAGCCTAACAAAAACGAATAAAATTGAATTAACTACAGAATAAAATGTTGACAAAAATTTAAATAATTTAAAACTAAGTAAAAAATTAATTAAAAAATTGATTGAAACTTAATTAAAAATTAATTAAGTATTAATTATTAAGCAGAATATTATATTCAGTATCTTTTACTTGTTCGAGAGACGATAAACGTAGATTCGAAACTATCAACCAACTCCTTGAATATCTCGATTCAAATAAACTCGATTGTATATTTGTATCCACCGATAAATCCCATCCCTTAAGTAACGATTAAATTTCAAGAACATTGAACTGGAAAATGGGAGTCCCAGCATTTTTCCGTTGGTTAAGCAAAAAGTACCCATCTGTAGTGGTTCACTGTAGAGAGGAGAAGGCCAAGGTTATTGACGGAGTCAAGGTACCAATCGACATAACCCAGCCCAATCCAAATGAATTTGAATTGGATAATTTGTATTTGGACATGAACGGTATTATTCATCCGTGCTGTCATCCGGAGAACAAACCAGCCCCCAACAACGAAGATGAAATGATGGAAGCCATCTTTGAATACATAGACAGATTAGTTGCCATCGTCAGACCAAGAAAACTATTGTATATGGCCATCGATGGTGTGGCGCCGAGAGCCAAAATGAACCAACAGCGATCGAGAAGGTTCAGAGCGTCAAAAGAAACCGTCGAGAAAAGAGATGAACGCGCAAAGGTAATTGCAGAATTAAAAGCAAGAGGTATTGAAATTGCATCCGACAAACAGGAAACTCAACACTTCGACAGCAACTGCATCACTCCAGGAACGGAATTCATGTCATGCTTGGCTGAATGCCTCAGGTATTACATCCACGTCAAGATGAACAGTGATGCTGGCTGGTCTCAGATTATGGTAATTCTTTCTGATGCCAACGTACCAGGAGAAGGGGAGCACAAGATCATGGATTATATCAGGCGCCAGAGAGCTCAACCGAATCACGACCCAAACACAAGGCACTGCCTGTGCGGTGCTGATGCCGATCTCATAATGTTAGGCCTGGCAACGCACGAGACCAACTTCACAATCATCAGGGAGGAATTCAAACCCCATCAGGAAAGGCCTTGCGAAATATGCGGTCAGACTGGCCATAAAATGATCGAATGCACTGGCGCACCAAAAGAAAAAGAAGGAGAATATGACGAGAAAGTGCCGTCTGTGGCATCGGAACAAGAATTTATATTTTTGCGTTTGAATATCCTGCGAGAATATCTTTTCAAGGAATTGAAAATTGTCAATCTTCCATTTGAAGAGGATTTTGAAAGAGCAATCGATGATTGGGTGTTGATGTGCTTCTTCGTTGGGAATGATTTTCTTCCTCATTTGCCCTCGTTGGAGATAAGAGAAGGGGCTATTGACCGACTGATTGGACTGTGGAAAAGGGTACTGTACAAAACCAAGGGCTATCTGACAGACAGCGGCCACGTACACTTGGACAGAGTGCAACTGATGTTAGCTGATCTCGGAGAAATGGAAGATGCAATTTTCAAGAAGAGAAAAGAGACAGAGGAAATGTTTAAGAGAAGAAACGAGGATAGAAACAAGAGGCAGAAAAGATCAAACGATGCTCCTGCCTACATTCCTGCAGGAGCTTTTGCCCCTGTGCCTTTAGGCAAGAATGTGAAGCACGACATTCTGAGCAGTACCGCCATTAAAAATGAAAGGCAGCAAAACTTTAGAGCTGAATTATCGGAAAATCTTAATAATGCTTCCGAAAAGAAAGACTCACTGGAACCTAAAGACAATCAGGAAAGAACCAGCAAGAAAAGAAAATTGAATGAAGATGACGGTCAACCAGAAGATAGCGTCAGACTGTGGGAAGATGGCTGGAAGGAAAGATATTACATGAACAAGTTCAGTGAAGGCGCAGAAGATCGCAACTTCAGAAACAGAGTTGCCAACGAATACATACTCGGTATTTGCTGGGTTCTTCAATATTATTACCAGGGCTGTCCTTCGTGGAACTGGTACTTTCCTTATCACTACGCACCTTTTGCATCGGATTTTGCAAATATTGAGAGTCAAATCGTCAATTTCCCAATGGATACCAAACCATTCAAACCACTTGAGCAGCTCATGGCAGTGTTCCCAGCTGCAAGCAAGAAATTTCTGCCTTCATCCTGGCGGGAACTGATGTACCGATCCGATTCAAGAATAATTGACTTTTATCCAAATAATTTTAAGATTGATCTTAATGGAAAGGCACAGGCATGGCAAGGCGTGGCACTCTTGCCTTTCGTTGATGAAAAGCGCTTGCTGGACACACTGAAGACTGTTTATTTGAACCTGACAGAAGATGAACAAAGGAGGAACTCTCTTGGAAATGAAGTGCTATTTGTTAACAAGCGGCACGTGTCATTTACTTCACTTGAAGCTTTATACGAAGGTGGCCATGATGAGACCAAGGTTCATTTGAATGTCTCCATGACCGGTGGAATTGCTGGCCTCGTTTGGTGCGATGAGTTCGTCGTTTTGCCTGGGAATGTGGTCAGTTCTCCTTTGCCACGGATGGATGACTGCCCGCACAACGAAACCATCTGTGTCAAATTCTTAAATCCCCAATATGATCCAAGTTTCACATTCCCGGCCAAATTGTTGCCCAATGCAAAAATCCCAGAACCAGTTTTGATTCCATGGATTGAAAATAACGGAAGGAGATTTGCCAATAATAATGAATATTCAAATACTCACGATGCTTCAGCTGCAAGGAGGATGCTCAGAGGAAGTCTAAATCATAGACACGTACCCCAACAGAGACCTCAGGTAGTCCGCCATGACTATGGAGAAGCTTCGTCCAGAAATCGTTCCAATAATGCTCACGATCTTAATGGTCGCGCCTTACCGGACTCCTACCACCCTTACTCTTCAGGGTGGTTTCCGAACCAACACATGGGATTCAACCAGGGCTACGGACAAGGTCATTCGATTCAACAAGCCGGATATAACCAGTATTCCAGGCACGGTTATCCAAATAATTCTACGGGATACAATCACAATAACGTACAGCAATTTCATAACCACATGCAGAGCCAATATTCTCAGAACCACACTTCCAGGCCCAGACACGAAGCACCACGTCATCAAAGGCATCATCCTTATTCCGGGCGTCATTGAGTGCATTGCTGGACTTTAGTGATGTTTTGTTGTTGGAGATGTTTTCATTCAACCTATTGTCATATTTAAAACGCTGGTTATTTTGCATTCCAATGATAGTCACGGTTATTATTGGTTAATAAATTCCAAAGAACTTTGTTACTGACAACGACGTGCTGCAAGAACAATTCTAAGGAACGCAATTTTTGAAAATAAGATGTGAACGAACACTTCAAACAATTTGTACGTGTTTAAATCATCTGTTAAACACGTTACTGGTAAGACATATTTTCAATGAGTAATTTGGATAAGTATAAAAATACATTAGAGATTGAAGAAAAAGGCTAATTTTGTTTATCTTATCCCCCATTTGATGCATTTTGGACTCAAAAAGTTTCGTTTTTGGACTAATAAAAAAAAATCACAATAAAATAAATGAAATCTTGTTTCGAGAGTCTCAATTCGTATTTGAATATGTAAATCTCCATTCTAGATTAAAAGCCGTTTATTAACGAACTGCACAATGGTTGCTAATAAATATATTTTTAATAAATACATATGAGTGGATATTATTGATTTTATGTTCCGTCACTGCCCTTCTGCAATCCGTGCAATCCCATGTCCACTGAAGCGACCACAGAGATTGACCCTAAGATTACTATTACGTCCTTGTAATAAATAATACTCTCCACTGATGTCTTAATGTAGATGCTCCTACAAAGTCAACCATGTTTGATGGCGGTCCTGAAATTGTGATGGTAACACCGCACAATGGATCAGCCCTATTTTTGAGAGGTTCTGATAAACTGACAATGATGAACTGATAATGATGAACTGACAATGACAAAACTGACAATGATAAACACGTGGAGGGAGGTTCCCGTGGGACTGAGGGCTTTTAATGTTCCTAAAATCCGCCCCGTATCTAAGTTATTATTACTATTATTATTATTATTAATGACGTTATATTCACTATTACTGTGATTAAATGACGTTTTATTTGTTTTAAAATTAATTTGATAAAATTAATCAAATCGATTAAAGGTTATTTAGTTTAAATAATTTATGAGGCAATCATAATTTTTGTCGCCAGGATCTATAATGGTTATTACTATTAACTAATAATAATTATTATTATTACTTTCATTTACTCTCTCAAGAGAATATCAGACTCGAGGCTTGTCAAGGTATTGGAGGTTTTACTCATGAGGCACGGAGGCAATCCATAATCGCAATGCAACCGAAACCGATTGATCGCCATTACCATCATCATCGTCATCTTCATCGTCATCATCATCATCATCATCATCATCATCATCATCATCATCATCATCATCATCATCACCACCACCACCATCATCATCATCATCATCATCATCATCATCATCGACATCATCATTAACCTTTTCACTCGTGAGAAAACACACTCTTTCATCAAGAACATCACAAGTTTTAAATTTATCAGCAGAATCAGGAAATTAATTCTACTTCCATAAAAAAAAGAAGGCTGGCAAAACTACGAAATGTCTGAAAATTGTTATAAATGATTATTTTAACAAATTATAATTTTTACAATTGATTATTTTAATAAAATAATAATCATCAGCTCCCCTACCCTAGGGCACTCCCTGACGGTGCAGGCTGAGTTGCGAACACGACACATTACGACTGCAATTATTCATATTACCATATTATGTTTATTTTTCCGACGATCAAAAGTCTTGTAAGTGCTGACGTTGTGTTTTGAAGTTTTAATTCATGCACTACAACCACNTTGCGAACACGACACATTACGACTGCAATTATTCATATTACCATATTATGTTTATTTTTCCGACGATCAAAAGTCTTGTAAGTGCTGACGTTGTGTTTTGAAGTTTTAATTCATGCACTACAACCACAAGTTCATAACTAACAAAAGTTAAAATCTGAGAGAATATAGAAGTAAATTTGTATTTTTACATTTAACTATTATATTAGTGCAAGAAATCTTTACATTTACGCTGATATGTACAAGTTGAGGCGCAATTTTTAGACAGAAGATTTTTAGATGCATATTTTTTAATAATTCGCAACTACGAACCCAATTAACATGACAAAAAAGGAATCTAAATATGCACGAGGCGTGCACTTAAGGCAAGAATTCCTTCTTAATATCTTTTAAATAAATAATTTTTTTTTTAAATATTTTTAAAAAATATTTTGAAGTTGAAAGACATTAATTATTCTTAGTAGAAATTACAGAACTCATAATATTCTAATACTGTAGGAAGCGAGTAAATAATAATTTTATAAATAACATATCCAGATTCTAAGATCGCTGATCAATAAAAATTCATTCGGATCATTCAATAATCTAACAACTCACAAAGTTATTAACTCAACTGACAATTTGTCAAATATTATTTGTCAAATCATTAGTAAACTCGGAAACGCATACATACAAATCTCACCTCATAATTTTCTTTCAATTCCAAATTGATGAATATTTCAATTGCAACGAAGTAAACTTAAACAATAGTCTAACTAAAACTACAACATTATTCTGCTACTTTACATATTTACATATTTTGTTAAAAGATTCGAATTCAAAAATTGCAGTGCAGCTAACTAAATGTGTTCTTCCACTGACGACATCGATTCAAACGTTAGAAATTCTACACCGTTCCACAGGATTTCGTCGCAACCCTTTGGATCTGGACGGGCAACTGATTTTGGAGCTTGTGTTTTGTTTTCTCCTCCTCTTCTTACAAAGATTTTGAAATGTTTTTTTCCAGTCCTTCATGAAACCGCAGTACACAAAAAAGTTGCTGGCAAAGTTGAGGGCGGTAGAGAAGTTGGTGACGAGAACAGCCATCTGGTAAGCCTTCCTGTCCAGGATCAACTCGATGGACTTGATGACCATCGACGGGCACACGAGAAAAAGGAAGGAGGTTTCCATGACGACGACCATGATAGTGATCCTGGTGCAACCGTAGCGATGGCCTTTGAGCAGCTTTTTCGCCCTGTTACGGAGGAGGATGACGACGAGGCTGACGTTGGTGAAGGTCAAGGACACGAGGGGAAGGAAGGTGTCGAAGAAACTCAAGAGGATGAAGTAAGTCAGCTTGAACTTGTCACTAGCGAAGAGTGACGATGGAACAATGGAATATGAGTAGCAGTTCGAACTGAATATGAGTAATCATTCAAACGTTTATTTTCATTTCCATGTTATTTGTGTTACAAAACAGTTATAATGAATTAACTCAATTATCCAATATTTGCATCAATGGTGCTCTTTGGTAGAAGGATTTATTTTTGACTTGATTTGACGAGACTTTTAATTAAACATGACTTAAAGTAGAAGTAACTCAAAAAGAAACAATTGCACAACAAAGTTAAGGATGAACAAAGGGATAAAATCCTGAACTGGAAAAAATGTTTGCTGGCGGTTCTAAACATTAAGCGGTCAGGATTAAAATAGGTCTGGAGGGGATGAAGTTCTAAGTGTGTATGAATCAAGTTATATTTAGCATTGGTTACACTATCGAGGATGGAATTGCTGAGAATACCCGCGGAACAGGGCACAAAATTATAGCATAATTACATTAATTATTATTACATTATTAATACATTATTACATTATTAATTACATTAATATGATATTTCTGTATTTACTAGTTAATCGTTCTCCTTCATTGTCTTCAAAGCAGTTGCCTACCTCAGATTCTGACTGGCGCAAATGTTTTTCTTGAGTCTGGCAGCGAAAAACAAAGGTATATCCACAACGATGGCACAAATGGCGATGATGACCGAAGATGCAACGTTGTTTCTGAGTTTGAGGAACTGACGAGCATAAATCGGTTGCCACACTGCCAGGAACCTCTCAGAGGAGATGACAACCATAATCCAAGAACTGGAAAATATGAAGAGATTCCTCAAAGGCTGTGAGAGGATTCCACGGTAGAAGAACTGGTAGATTTCAAATCCCTTCGGCAGCAAACTAGTGGGAATGATGCCGAAGAAGCAAACGATGCAGAACAAAAGGTCAGAGGTTGCGAGGGCAAGGAGACCAGCATAGGCAGGTTTTTCCAGAGATTCGATGTTCCTGCTCATTTGGGAGAATTTGTAGGAAAGTACGACAATGCTGAGGGTGTTGC